>JAQFVV010012659.1:905000-1137500 GCA_028023455.1 Epiperipatus broadwayi | reverse complement strand
AGTTATTGGATAACAATTTTATAATTAGCTATAATTTTATTTTAGTAAGAGATTAAATCACTATAACAATAATGAATATTTTTAAAAGGTAGTAATAATAAAAAGTTATGTGTGCTTTAGCTAGAAGTAGAATGAAAGATTTAGAATCAGGAGATTCTAATTTGAATGCTCAACCTGTTACTTCTGATGCTTCGACCTTACACGACCTTCAATAACAAACAATTCCATTATTATTTTAAAAATTAAAACGATTTTGTGCGAAAAATGTATAATCTTTGCAATAATTAAAATCGAATATTAAATAAACAATTTTTAATTTGCTAAAATACGATGATTTTTAAAAAAAGAAAGCAAATATATTATTGAATCAAACTTTTACTATACATATATATATATGAACTTTTACTATACATATACTTTGTGTTTATAATAAATAAAGGGAAATAATTATTTTTAAATAATATAAAAACCACGCATTAAGTGTAGTTATTTTATGTTTTTAGATGGGGAAGCTGATGTTATCACAGGTTCATTAATAAATAAATGTGCAAATAAAACCATACATAATTATAGAGGCATTATTATGTTATGATTTATTTTGGTATATTTTTAATGCAGGCTAATGAAATTTATACTTTTTTAAAGTTTTTAATAAAAAATAAAAAACAATGAGCTGTGCTAATTGCTCTGACAAGCTTTATTGATAAATGCTTTCTAAAGAATTTAAATGGATTTTCGATAATTGGTCACAGTAATATTTTTGGAATATGTGTGTATTTTATTATTAGACCACTTTTAAATCTAGCTTGTTCTCTTGGTTGGTGAAAATCCAAAAGAACGAGCTGGATTTAAAAGTGGTTTTAGTACAGTAGATCATATCCAAATATTGAAAGAACCATGCTTTTAATTAAAGAATTTAATGTTTTTGTCATCTTTATTGAACTGGTCTGTTTAATAGAAGCTGTTTCACTGGTTTTTAACCTTTTTAACATAATTTTAAATTTTATGTTTTCAACATTACAAGATCGGACTGGCACCTCAAGTAGAGGGGAGAATACCATCGATAGCAGAGCTATCAATGATACCCATTGTCAGACCAAGCTATGCAAAGCATAACATGATCACATTTCTAGACCATGGCCCACCTTGACTGCTAGATTTAAACCCCTACCATTCAAAGCATTTTATTTGTTTAGAGGTAAACCTCAGATACCAGCTAATTATACGAAATAACTAACATGTCTGGACAGTAGGCCCATAATCCAATGCTTGAAATATACCATGACTAGCTCACTCCTCTGTCTCAGGGTCCAGCATATTTACTTAATACATAAAGTAACTATACAGTAGGCAGTAACAAGAGAGAAAGAGGAAATAGACAAAATAGCAATTAAGGCAAACATTAATATTTAATTAAACATACACATATCTAATATAATGCAATAATATTGAAATTTACATATAAAATCATATAAGTAATTACTCAGGCTAAATTATGATAATCCTTAGTTAATTAAAGTTCATTCATTTAAACATAAAAAGTCTATAGACAGTGATAAAGTATCTTTACCTAGGTTTTTATTTGTGTGTATTTTCCAACTGGTTGGCTTTCTGGTTCTCCATCGATGGCTTCATGGCTGGTTTCCAGTCTGTGACTCAGAAATGGAAGAGAGAGAATAGTGGTGGCATTTATTTTATGATTATGGCATCAGTTTCCAGCATTTTTATCCAAGCAGGATAGTTGACTTGCGGAGATTTTTTGGGGCTAAAGCCCAATTTAATACATCTGAACATCTAGCATGCATATTGCTAGTTTTGCATCTTGTGCAATAAGATTATCTGCAGCAGTAATTGATTGACTTATTACTTACTGCATTTACAGTCCCAAATATCTGGATCTCTGGTTGTTTGGATCTGCATTTTGTACAAACTGAATAATAATAATCTGAACAGATGAACGATCTAGCAAGTCGCGGCTCTGACTGATCAACTTTATATACTTTTTTTCCATAGTTGTAATTTCTTATCATTATTTTTTTATTTAGATCTTAACTTGAAATATCTTTTAATTAATTTTTTATTTCTGGTTATCTTAATTTCTTGCTCAGATTCATCTAAGCAATCTCGGTAAGACACTTTACAGTTTCTTAATTAATTCAACTACTGATTATAATTTTGTTATCAATCTGATATCTTATAAACTAACTACATACATTTTCAAAGTTTTCTTTTACAGACAAATTTTTAAAGATTAATTCTATTCTAAATTGTACATATTTATTTAGCTTTTACTTTATAAAAGCTTTTTTATTTAAAAAGAGAGGGGGAAAAGTTTTAACTGTTCTTTAGTTCTATCATATACATTTCTCCCCCCTCCTACAAAGACGTTTTATTCCAAGAAAACTATGACTGTGTAATTTTTTACTTTTTGTTTAATTTTCCTTTTTTTTAAAAAAATTAAAAAGCATATAATGCTGTTGAATAATGGTACATTATATTCTTCTGCCAGAAAATAGCAGTCAGTTAATTGATGTTTTTTTTTTCAAGAGAAAGCAAAAATTAATATACAAATATTTAAATAATTTTTATTTTCTATTGAAAAAAAATCATCAATTAACTGACTGCTGTTTTCTGACAGAAGAATATAAAGCTGACAATTGGAAACATACCAGTTGAAATCCTACAATTATGTAATTTGATCCATATTTGAGTGTTGATAAATATTCAGAATAAATACCGATCTTGCTTTAAGACCTTGCATGCATTTGCCTAAAGTGAGAATTATTTCCATTGTATAATATATAAATGATTTCTCTTGCTGGAATTTATCAATAAATCTTGTCAGAGCAATTAGCACAGCTCATTGTTTTTTTATTTACAAGCTTAAAAAGATTAGGTCATGTGATATATGAATTTAATTTTTATTGACTTAATAAAAATATTTTATAAATCCATCATGTAAGAAATTTCTACACTATATTCTCTGCTATATCATCTCTTTTGTGAATCAGTATATTAATAATTAGATTAAGTTGAGATAAATGGGTTGAAATAACTAGTTAGGCTAAGCTGGTTTAACTTACTAATCTATAAAAATATCATCTTTATTAAACACAGTAGACTAATATACTGTGAATTTTTATTGTAATTGTTATTCACAAAATTTTATCTGTTTCTTGAGCCTGACCAAGTTAATGTGTTGTCAGTGCATTTAAAAAATGAGATAGTATTAGTTTTTTCATTCTGCTGTTCTGATGAACTATGTAAAAATGATTAATTCTGTTATAATCAATTAAAAATACAAATTCTCACCTTTTTTTCTGATGTCAAATGCATTTTTAAATCAAGTATTGTCTTGTTTTTTTAATAATTTGCAACAAAAAAAACCTTGTGACTTCTAAGTAGAAAAACAAATAAGAAAAATAAATAAAAGAATAGTGCAAAAATATTTGTAAAAATTATTCCTTGGATATTTGTATTTATTTACTAAAGCAAAATGATTAGTAGAACATAAATTTTACAAAAGAAATCAATTATATATTAAATATTTTTTTATTTTTTAATATCACTTCTTATTTTATAAGGATAGTGGAGAATAAAATATTGCTTCAGTTCCTCATAATGTCTAATATAACTTTCTATGCCAATTTGTTACTTTTATACTTAAAGAATTCAAATTTATTTTTAGGTATCCCCTTCTGTTTTTTTTTTTTTGTTTTTTTTTTTTACAAATGTTTGAGTTAACAGTAATGCTATACATTCATAATTTTTTTTTATTTTTAGACAACTGTAAGTTTTTAGTTCAAATTAAAAATTTTTTATCAATGTTTTATTTTTAAAATATCTCAAATTAAATCAGTACTTATCCTATTGACTATTTGTGAGTTCATCTGATATTTAATATACATTTTAAGCATTGTTTTCAACTAACTTTATGAATAAAAGAAACAATCTATGCTTATAATATTAATGTAATCAAATGTATAATTGGTCATGATAAATTAATATATTGTTTTTTATTATTTTAGACTTCTTTTAACTTAAATATTAAATACTATAAGTTGTATGCTTGACGCTTAAATAAAAAAAGAATGTTTTACCTTAAATGTATTTATTATAATAAGACATACCAACATATTAACGATGTTTTTTACTTAAAATATAGTCTCCAATATATAATCAATAAATTGATTTTTTATCAAAAATGTTTAATATAACCTATGATTAATTATATAACAAATATTATACCATAACTATGAGTAATAATTAAATTACTTACTAAAAAGATATATTTATAAAGAATAACGTTTTAACTTTTTTCAGTCTAACTTCCATTAATTTATGAAAAGCTTAATTCGATCTGCCAATTTTTTTACGTTACTACATCAAGATAAGAATTTATGAATAAATATTCAGAATAAATACCGATCTTGATTAATATTCACAGAAAAATTGATATGTCTTCCTTTGTTTATAAAAATTAAAATGAACTTCGTCTAACCCAATCACTAATATACTACATAAAAAAAACTTTTTAAAATATCAAATTCATTATGGTCAACACTTTGTCAACTTTGCAAAATTTTAGCTGTGAAATGCCTCAAATATATTTTAAATTAATTTTTGTAATTCTATATGTTACTTTAACTATTAAAATGTAATTCAAAATGTAATAATTTACTATTGATATAAACCATACATATAATAAAGATATATATGAGAGATAATGAAGTGCATATAGAGGATCAGTTGTCTTTTATTGCATCTTTACTCATTTGATTTGCAAATAATGTGGTGGTGTAGAGATTGTTTAATACATTTGTAAAAATATTACACATAGGACAAAGAAATGTAAATAATTTCATGAGTGTGTGTTTAATTAATTTAAAAATCTGATATATTAATCTTTAACAGAGATTTAAAGTTTATATCTTGGCTGGAGACAATCTCTTATTTAATATTTATCTAGAGTAGATGGTGTCAAAATTGTGGATGGCGTAAGTTTGACACTTTTAATTCAAAATATAACAATTTACTATTATATATATATATGAGAAAGATGGTTATCTGGGCCAACTGATGAGTGCTGGTTGAGCACAAAATGCATCTTGGTGGTCATTTGTTTTTTATTATATCTTTATTCATATGCTTTGAAAAGAATGGAGATTGACTAATACATTTTATTAAATGAGCATATTGATTCTAATCTAATCATTATTTGTTTCTTAATCCAAGTAAGAAAAAACACATTTAATATATATAAAATAAAGCAACAAAATAAATATCTTGAAAACTATTTGTGTTTATAAATCGTTGTCTCTTTTCCTTATTATAAAGATTAAAACCAAATATTTTATTAACATTAATTAATCTTTAACGTTATTTTGTAACTTGTAAGAATTATAATATAAATATAATCTTAATAATAAGATATCTACATAGTTATTAATACATCAGACCATATCTCACTGTACATATGTAATTGCTTTCTTAAAACAAGTACTATTGATTCTCAATTCAAATTTATTATAACTTAAAATAATATATTTATATTACAATACTTTGTCAGTATTTAATTGATTACTTTATGCTGTGTAGTGATATAATAATTCATATACACATTCGTGTAGATATCTCAAAATATTTCTATCCAAATGGATTTTAAATATTTATCTTCTATAAAATTATTCTTAATTCATCAATTAGTCTTATTAATTTAAAGTAGTACTTCTCAATTTGTAGAAATGGGAAATCTAAATACTAAAGTTACTAGCTATATTATATTTGTTTCATATTTAATAATTATGTTTGTTGAACAGTTCTTTTATTGACAAGTCTGTTATTGTATGAGAGCTTACATTAATAGTTAGGAAGTCTGTAAATCACAAGCAGTAATCTTTAATGATGTTAATATGCATTCTTTTTATCTTTTAACAAATATTAATAAACATTGGAGTATTAATGTGTTTCATCATTTATTAACTAAAAATTCAGGAGTAGCCGACAATATAAATTATAAATCATTAAATCTCTATATAAGGACATAACAAACAATAAAAATAATCCAGAAATAAATAATTAAAAAATATTATATCTACATATAAATATTTTTCGTCTTATCGTTGTTTTATGTTTTTTTTCTTATGTTCATTGGGAAGCATTTAACTTAATCAATATTGCTCCCGTTTTTCATTTTTGACCACTTAACATGAGCTCAATTTTCCAAAAAGTGACAGAAAAATAGGCTAAGTATATTTATATTCTAATATAAAAATAGGCTAACCCAGGGTAGAAGACATAATAATGTATATTATAAATAATCTAGATATGGAGTTTGGGTATATTGATTATTAAAATGAGTTTTGATAAAGTTGTTTAATCCCAAGTAATTTCAAAAATAATTTCTATTATTTCATTTGTTTATTAATAAAATTATATTCCATAAGAGTTTGGGACAGTTGAGCAGCAATAAACTTTAAAAAAAATACTGAGCCAGTTTTCAGATGCACAACGTCATTATCAAAGCTAGACTACAATTCATTTTAGCAAACCTACATATATATATATATACCAGTTTTTGTTGAATAAAATGTTATCGGCTGTTACTTAATAACTTTTTTAATTAATTTTATGTATATACAAAATGTGTAAATATTTATGGTATTATAATAGCAAAAATCATATATAACAACTATATAACTATATATTAATAATAATTATACATAAAAAGCCTTTTTAGAACATGGTAATCATCTTATTAAGAAGGACAAAAAACTATGTGCCAAAAAGACTTTTTATGTATAATTATTATTAATATATATTTATATACTTAAATAATAAGTGTAATAATGCTCAAGGCTAAATGGGTTTGTAAATAATCATTAATAGCCAATCAACACTTAGACAATCCCACTATCAATAACAATCAGCAATTTCAAACTGTTGTCATGACAACAGTTTGAAATTGCTGATTGTTATTGATTAAGTATTGACTGACTTTTAATGATTATTTATATACTTATATATGATTTTTATTATTCATTATAATTTACGTAAAAGAAAAGCATAATAGATTTCATTAACTTATGTGTATACATACATACACACATAATTTCAGATAGATTTGGTTGCACAAGATAATGCAGAACTTTATAAATCAGATTTTTGCAGATGGCAGAAACCATTGCAATTGCAAAATAAACAAAAATGGGACCATGCTATATTATTAACAGGGTAAGTGCATTTGTATAACTACATATATATATATATATATATATATGATAGATAGATAGATAGATAGATAGATAGATAGATAGATAGATAGATAGATAGATAGATAGATAGATAGATAGATAGATAGATAGATAGATAGATAGATAGATAGATAGATAGATAGATAGATAGATAGATAGATAGATAGATAGATAGATAGATAGATAGATAGATAGATAGATAGATAGATAGATAGATAGATAGATAGATAGATAGATAGATAGATAGATAGATAGATAGATAGATAGATAGATAGATAGATAGATAGATAGATAGATAGATAGATAGATAGATAGATAGATAGATAGATAGATAGATAGATAGATAGATAGATAGATAGATAGATAGATAGATAGATAGATAGATAGATAGATAGATAGATAGATAGATAGATAGATAGATAGATAGATAGATAGATAGATAGATAGATAGATAGATAGATAGATAGATAGATAGATAGATAGATAGATAGATAGATAGATAGATATGAAAATACAGTAATTAAAAGTCTATAAAAATTATATGTATAACTATAACTTAGAAGTGCTTTCACTACCTTGTAGCTTTGTAGTTGACAAAGCTACAAGGTAGTGAAAGCACTTCTAAGTTATAGTTATACATATAATTTTTATAGACTTTTAATTACTGTATTTTCAAATATTTATTTATAAAGTTACGTATATTATTTTAAAGAAATACAGACATCGATTTGAAATATTATATATATATAATAATTCAAACAAATATATTTAACACAGTATTTAAAATTAAATAATATATTCTTTACCAGAAGTACTTTCAATTGTTTCACTGACAATCTTTATCAACTGTTAATACAAACATACAAAAAATAAAAACTTGCATTACCCATCATTCAATCCATTCAAATTTCCCACAATTCTGTTGTCTTTATATTAGCCGATTATCTATTCATTAAACAACCTCTATTCCTAGATATCATCATTGCCTCTTTAATTTTATGTTTTTCACTACACCTTTCAATTTGAATATTTTTTATATCTCTATTATTAAATTTAAAACCATAATTACATGTTTTATTATGATCAAATATAATTGATGAAGTATTCATATTTACCAAAGATATATTTTTTTTCTATACACATTTATATAATGTCTTATGATCATTATGATTATTGAAAGAGCTTTGTTTTTAAAATCTATAGATAATAATATTAAGAATTTTATTATTAAAATATTAAGATTTGTAAATGATCATATATATGTTAAGTTTAATGATTGCTTTTATAAAATAAATTATGGTTGGCCAATGGGTCTTCCAGTGGTATCACAGATTTGGAATTTTTTTATTTCTAGTTTTGAAGTTAAGATATTGTCTCAGATAAAATATAAAGAAATTTAAAGTATATTGTAGATATGTTGATGATGTATTTATATGTGTACATAATGAAATAATAGTTAATTTGTTTAGTGAGTTAAATATGATTAATAATGTAAAATGGGTGTTAAATGAAGAGAAGGAAAATTCTATAAAGTTTTTAGATATATTTATTAAAAGAAGTAATAATGTGTTTGATTATAAAATGATTTTAAAGCCTGTGGAAATTAGGAGTTATATTCCATATAATTCTAAAGTTCATATGGGTCATGAATTAGCTGGTTTGAAGTCATTTTTGTTTAGAAATGATTATTTGTGCAAATTTATTAGTGATAAAATTGAAAATATTAATGTATATATTACTGATATGTTGAATGTTGGTTATGGAAGGAATATTATTTATAATACAATTACAAAATATAATCAAAATAAAAGTAATAAGAAAATATTAAATAAATTAAAAAGTGATAAATGGATTTCTATTCTTTTTAAATCTAATTAACAAGCTAAATTAATTAATAAACTTTATAGTGGTTTGTGTAGAATTTCTTTTTTTCTCTTCAAATAATATAAATGATATGATAAATAACTCTAAAGCCAAGATTTCTAAGTTTGATATAAGTTCTGTTATATATATGTTGGAATGTGGTTGTGGAATAAAATGTATAGGAGAATCCAAATGTACATTACAAAAATGACATAATGATCATAAGACATTATATAAATGTGTACAGAAAGAAAATATATCTTCGGTAATTATGAATACTCTATCAATTTTATTTGATCATAATAAAACATGTAATTATGGTTTTAAATTTAATAATAGAGATATAAAAATTATTCAAATTGAAAGGTGTAGTGAAAAACGTAAAATTAGAGAGGCAATGATGATATCTAGAAATAGAGGTGGTTTAATGAATAGACAATCGGCTAATATAAAGACAACAGAATTGTGGAAAATTTGAATGGATTGAATGATGGGTAATGCAAGTTTTTATTTTTTGTACATTTGTATTAACAGTTGATAAAGATTGTCAGTGAAACTTCTGGTAAAGAATATATTATTTAATTTTGAATACTGTGTTAAATATATTTGTTTGAATTATTATTATCTGATTTAAAAATATAGACATTTAATGGTTGTGTATATATATATATATATATGTGTGTGTGTGTGTGTGTGTGTGATCTTGTTATATATGATAATTATTTCAAATTATAATAATAAATATGATTTAAAAATTTTATTGGCTTATTGCAGAAATGACATTATTATTTAAAGTTATATATGCTATAAGAGTGATCCTCATAGTTCTAATATGTTACCCTGTATACTATAATTTTTCAAACTTTTGTATCAAATTTTGAAATTGTGTTAAAGTAATATAACATTAATTTTTATGTAAACATGTACACTAAATTAAAAAATTAATAAAGGAGCAATACACTGTAAAACATGTAATATTTTTAATATGTGAATGAATAATTTAAAATAAAATTAATAAAACAATAACATGTTAATTTATATATAATATAATTTTATTAGATTATTGTTTGATACTATATAAAAATTAATTAAATAGTTAATTAACAGTTATTACTTATTGTATACGGAATTGTTAATCATACATACACATATTTATGTTATTAATGTTAATTACTATTATTTACATTTATATCTGTAATACATTAAGGCTTAATTACTATAAGGTATAATTGGGTGCAATAATGCCCTTTGTTATCCAGCTATATTGATTGAAAGTTTGTTGGTTACATAGTTAGTATTCATTGCTAGTTTATTTAGTTAGTTAGTTAGTTTTCTATGTCACTAGTTATCCTCCTCATTTTATACTATTACAATATATATTTACATATTGTAATAAAATCACAGTGAGACCTCTCATTCACTATTATTATTATTATTATTAGTAGTAGTAGTAGTAGTAGTAGTAGTAGTAGTATAGTAGTAGTAGTAGTAGTAGTAGTAGTAGTAGTAGTAGTAGTATCACCATCATCATCATTATTACTATTATCATCATCATTATCATTATTATTAAGAATTTTACTCCAGAAGAATGATTACTTATTCATCAATGATTAATATTACCAAGTACAAAGTGGAATGACTATTAATTATTTCAAAATTTATTCTGTTTGATTATAACCATGGTTAATGACTAGACTGAAGCTTACTTCAAATATAAGTCTTCATGCAGATGCAATCGTGTTTTCTACTTACTCATCCCACATAAATATTATTATTTTATATTTAAATTTTTAAACTAATTTTTTAAAAATGCTAAATCAAAATATTTTTATTCTAGATATTTAAATAAAATACTTGTCTATCAAATTGAAAATTAATCAAAAAACAATAATTTTAAATAATAATAAATAATCAATAACAATAATAATAAAATATAAACAATTTAACATCTTTTATATTTATATATTTACGTAGTCAATAAATAATATATGTATGAGAAAAAATTATTTAGAATTGATCTGAAAAATCATTCAAGCATGTATCTTTAATTTTTTCCAAAACTTAATTAATTTTCAATCCCAAAGTTAATAATGATAATAATAATTTTTTATTAGATTTATAATGAATGTATCAAAATTTTTATACCATGTAACTTTATACTTATAATAATAATAACTCATTATTTTTCTAATGCAAGAAGAAAATGAGTCTTTTGCAAATATTTATTTATTATAAAGTCATTAAAAATATTCTTATCAAATTTTTTTTTCGTTTTATTTGTCTGTTGCGCTCAACAAATATTCGATGTATTTTCTTCCTTTTCTTCCATGTTTAATATATTTGTGAATTTATCATTAAGGTCTCAAATATTTGATGTTTTCATGTATACATAATAAAAGCTAGAAGATTCTTCTGATACAATTTCTTTTAATTGTGCTTAATAAGTGTTCAATATGTGGGCGGGTTCCTCTTCATTAGTTCATTTTTATTGTGATTCATTGTTTATTTCTATTTTAACTTCTTTATTTTATCTGTTAGGTTTTTTCTACAGAATTTCAAACAATCTGCCAATAATAGAGATAATTAGGCATTTATTTACAATATTTGGGCATCGCATACTTCCACAAAAGGACTACATTTTTAGAAAAATATTCCAACTCAGTTTTTATCCATCATATTAAATAAATTTGAACAGGAGTGAATACAAATCATGTTTACAGCTGCTAATATGTGAACTGTACAAAACTGGTAAAACAAAACATCCTGGCTAATATTACTGCGTTTTTGTTGTTATTGTCTAGCAACAGTTAAAATTTCCATAGCAACACTAGAATAGTTTCCCATTGTCTGAAAATTATCCTGCATTTACATTATTTTTTTAATTAACATTTAATATATTTGCAAATAATTATTTTTATTTTTGAAACAAATTTAAAAATAAAAAAAACAAAAACTTTTCATTTTTTACAAATTTATTTTGTTTTTTCCATTTGTTAATTCATATGATTTTCTTTTTTAAAAAAATTAAAACTTTAAAAGGTTTTTAAAACACATTAATAACCCTTTTATTTATTTTTTTAGAAAATATATATGTGACTCATGACAGAGAGATTACAATATTTATATAATTATACAATAATGAAATGAATGGCTAAAATAGATAGATGAAATATTAACAGACAGAAACATAAATATAAGGAAAGATAGATAAAAACATATGGATAGAGTGATTAAGAAAACAACTAAATTAACAATTGTTTGAAAGACATACAAAAAAACAACTATGCAGTTGATATATATATATATATATATATATATCAACTGCATAGTTGTTTTTTTGTATGTCGATCTATACTTAGCTATATATATATATATATATATATAGCTTGATAAGTATGTAAGTAGATAAATAAATAGATAGATAAATAATACATGGATACATAGATAGATAATTTTATTTAATATTATATTAATCCCACTGACTTATTTATATTTGGATTAAAATATCAAATTCAGTGCAGTTAATAGCCCTTTTTATAATCTTAGCAAAGACTATCAGTTTTGATAATACTAAATTTTGTAAAGTTTTAAAACGTGATATGATATAATAGCTTTAAACCACTGAAAATGCACCTACAATGTTGCCTTTTCTCTGATTTTATAAATGTTTTTAATGTATGAGTTTAAGAAATAAAAGAATTTTAAAAAATTCAGTAATTATTTATAAGAGCAAAAATATTTCAACATTTTTTAATAGATTATTTCTAGTTATAAATAAAAAATTACATAAGATTTGGTATGATTTTAATGATTCAAGAAGTGCTATGATTATATTTATATTGATTTAATTAAACATTTATATAATTAATCAATAAAGAATCTGACAATATTTGAAAATAATTAGTTAATTACTTACATAATGAAGAAAATAATTAATTGTCCTTAGAAATTTATTATTATACAGTTGCAGTTGAAGATTTAAAATTAAATGTTATTACTTTAATGAAAATCTGAGATATATGAAATAAATTGTTAAAAATGATATGGTCTTTGAGAACTACTTACAGCCAATTTTATGAAGGAAATGTCTACATGAGATATAGATTTAACGATAATGGTTTTTTAAATGCTTTTATTGAATTAAATTTTAAAATTAAGATTTTATAGACTTAAATTCAATAGAATTGCTTGAAATTTGATATATAACTAATTAATATCAGAATAATCCATATGAGATACTAATTACTTAGATAGGTTACCTAATTTCTTATATATGGAACAGTGTAGGCATGGCCAACAGTTTTTTCCCACAGGCTAGATTAGAAGGAAAACTTTTTTCACGGGCCTGGAAGAAATATTAAAATTAAAAAATTTTAAATATAAAAATGATTCATTTAAGTAAACAAAATTTTATTGTGTAATTTGTTAATGAATAAATGTAAGTATTTAGTGCAATACATTACCAACAAAAGCTAATGTGATGTGGTGAGGCACTTTGCATTGCCTATTATTTTTTTAATATCTGGCTCTATACTTGTAGTAATCATTTGTTCACAAATATTCCTAAATATTCCTTGGCAAGTTTTTTTTTAAATTTTATATTGTCCATCATTTAATTGCTTATAAAAATTCCACAAATATTCTTGCTCTTCTTGATATTTTTTATGTAATAATTCATCACATTGTAAATTAATTATTTATAATTTTATATCAAGAGGAATGTCATCTACATGTACAGAAAATGGATTTCAGATAATAGATCAAATGTTATCAGTTTTCTTGAAGCAATTGAATTGCTGCTTCAAATCTTTCATTAGTGCAAGAATATTGTTATTAAATTCTTGAACCTTTTTCTTTTGAAATATTTAATGATATGGTCTCTAACAGTGGAAAATGATGAAATTAGCATTCAGCCAAATTTCTAGAAAAAATACTAAGCTTCATTGAAAAGATTTTACTAATAATATCTACATTCTCATAAAAAAGTAGATATAGTAAGTAGTTCATTTTTATTGCCAATATAATAATAATTAATAAACATGGTTGTTGATTGAATACTTTATCACTGATAATATGATCTCATAATGAGTCCAAATAGTCTCTCAAAATTATAAATAATTAAAAATTATATCTCTATGTGATATCTTCAAAATATTAGAATGGCCTGAATCAGACCTATTTATCAAAGATTTATTCCTTTGATGTTTATAACATATAAAATATGTTTTATATAATTCAATAATTTTGGTAATATTTTTTTCTTGTTTTAGAATTAATATTCATCTAAGTAATGATTATTCAGTAAGTGGTGAGTACATTTTCATTTTGTTCCATTAATTTTGTTATGTATACTTAAGTTGTTTTGATATATGACTTGTTCTTATATCTTTACTTTTTATAACTATATATATATAATATTTGAAGAAAGTAAGCCTCTCCATTAGCTTCTGCAGATAGGTATGATAATTTTTATCTATCGAGTGTGTGTGTTTAAACAATAAAACAATCTTTAAATATCTCACTTCAGGGTAGGGATTTCCTTAATATTCCATAGATTTATGAGTGGAAAGGATTTCAATGTTTTTCTCTTCTTGTTTTGCTCTCTATCCATTTATACAATAATATTAGTTGCGTAACTAATTTAACTATGAGCTGTTTGATGTTTGTGATATGGTGGAGTTGGTATGAAGGACATACTGATAAAAACTATAAAAACTCGAAAATATTTCTGTAGTGAAACAATTAATCGGCATTTCATAATTTTTTTAAAAATGGATAGAGGCCAGTTCCTCTTTGCATAAGATAATGTTGGCATGGAAATTCAGATGTTTGATATTTTGACAGCAGTTTTAAATAAAATGTCCTCTTGCCTTTATGTATCATTTATGGAGTGTTTTTTTTTTCCAATATATTTAATTAATTTAATTTAAATAATTATATCAATATCTCTTTGATTTATATATAATTGCATATGCAATTAATATGTTACTTAGGGTTGATTATAACAACATAATTTCATATCCTGTCATAAAATGTTAATGAATAGTTATTAAATTCTCATTTGTATCCACTTTATGTTGGTATTTGCACTTGTCCATAACTCTACTGTAGAATTGCTTTTTGCTTTTACACTCATTTAATCAGAAATTGTTTTGATGCCCAATCACAATCTTTCTATTAAAATATCTTTAGAGGTATCTGTTTTTTTGTTGTTGGAGTTGCAAGAGAAATGAAATCTCTCGTTATTGTACTTCTTTACCTTGGGAAAGTCATGTGTTCTCTGAATTTCTACTAACTTATTAAATTTGAATAAATTTTTAATTAATGTCATAATAGTGATAAATTGTTACTGCACTCCTAAGTAATTGCACTAATAATATAACTTTTATGATTGTATATGCTTAAGAAATATAAAAACTATTATTTGAACAAAGTATTTAATGAACGTAATAGTCAATTGTTTTTATCTTTCACAAGAGAAAACATATTTAATCTTGAAAGCCTTCTCTTTACAAGAACTGATAGAATTTATCTAATGAAATTTTCCAATCAATTGAAGATGTGATGTTACATTAAGACATTATATAGATTAAGAAACCTTTCTGCACTATATATTATTAATATCTTTATTGTTGAACAGACTTTTTATTATTAAATATTTGTAATTAGGTCAAATTATAAGCTACATTAGCAAAAATATGCACATAAATTGTTAGCTTCTCTGTTAATAAATTTCAAAATTCACTAGTAAATAAAATTATTTAAATAATAACAATAATGATAACATTTTTTGAATTCTGTATATAATTATATATACATTAAATAATTTTCTCAAAAGTCTGTCTTTTACTGACATATTATTAATTTTTTAAAGGTCTTTCTACAAGGTATGGGATGTGTGATCCTAATTTTAGTTGTACAATTGTCGAAGGTTTTAATTTTGTATCTGTTTATACAATTGCTCATGAAATTGGTCACAGGTAAGAATTATACATATAGATGTATGTGTGATAGAAAGAGTGTGCATGCATAATTTAAATTATAGTAATGTGTTTATTTAGATGAACTGTATATGACTGTAAATACATAAATGTATGTAAATATGTATGAACTTAATGTATATTTTTGATCTGATCAAATTACACTTGAATATTGTATTATTATGACTTAATGCTTTCATTATTTAGACTATAATATTTTTGTTTTCCTGGAGATTTGTGATAATGGTATTTTAATTGTATTTATATATTGGATTATTTCCATCACCTAATGTTAAGTATTGAATGTCTTTAGAAAAATTTAACTTTATTTAAATTTTCCAATTACATTCAACTGTTACTAATAGCACACAGGATAGTATATGCATAACGTTTTGAGTAGTAGTATTCTTTTCTCTTCTTCAAATATTGCTGTCCTGACCAGGACAGTACTAATATAAGAATCAAACCTGGACCTTTAGATTTTTAAATATTGAATTTTAAAGTAATATTCAAATCAACTGGATTCTGTCTTGAATATCTCCTACTAAAGTAATACAGCATTAGTTGTAAGATGTGTTTAGAATATAATGCTGTTAAACAGCAAGATTTTTTTTTCAAAAATTTTTACTTTATAATCTATCTGCTTTATTAATGTGCACAATTTTAAAAAAAATAAGAAAACATGAGTTTTGAAAGCATTAAAGTCATGCAAATAAATACTTAAGACCATCTCTAAAAAGAAATTGAAAGCAATGGTTTGATAAATTGTATAATATTTTTCACAAGTGCATGAGGGAATTTATGTGATTAAAATACATTTGAACAGTATGAAACAAAAAAATTATAAATATGTTTCCTAATGTTGTAAGTATTTGTATGTTTATTTATATATTTGCATAGAGTGTAGTCAAAATGTAAACATACAAGACTTAACTATAAATCATTTATAAAATATAATGTGGATTAATGAAGTGTTCACACACAAATCCATTATTTCAAACACTCATCACCTATTGTAAGTCTCAAACCTAACTATAATATATGTTAAATGATTTTACTGATGATTAAACAATAGAAATAACTTGGTAAATATAAGTAATAAAGAGAAAGTTGTTCTGTAAAGATGTTACTAAGCAACCATAGATTAAAATGGTAAATTCATGCTAGATGACATGCTAATAGCTTCTGACTGAAATTCAGCATATAATCTAATGTGTAACAACAATTTTAATTGGCTTTGTCTAGTATCATCATTACTGAATGATTTTCTCTTCATATTATATTAATTTAAAATTTTATTTTTATCACTTTTTATCTTAATAATCCTGAAAATATTTAATAAATGTAAATTAAATAATCATATACAAAAATAATAGTAAATAAACTGAATATTTATAAGTTCCAATCACAGTGCATGAACATTCTTTGTTTGATCAACTACTATAAAAATTTACCAATTGCTCTGTAGGCTACATGTATTTTCACCAGATCATTTCTCACTTATTGCTTAAAATGTCATCAATTAGCCACCACAGAAATATTACAATCTTTTTTTTAATATTCATAATGTTAAATTGACTGAGTCAATACTAAAGTAGGTTGATTTGTAGAAGACCATTCATTAATAATGCTTTGAATATCAAGGTTAATCAATTTGACACCATTAACATCAAAACAAAATTTGCTGTGTTTGTATAAACAGTTACTCCTTTAGGTACTTTCTGCTTACAAAATAATTGATCACATTTTTATAAAATATAACTTTGAAATAAAAAATGTACCAAGCACTATATTTCAGTTTATTTACAGTTATTTTTTTGTATCATTATTTATTTAATTACTATTAAAACATGATTTATTATGCACAATTTGAATTAATAAAATATGTTTTATCTGCCTTAATTATTATTTCACAGATTTAAATGAGCTGATTTATAAATTTAAAAAATTTTTATTGATTATTGACATTTAATATTAACTTAGTACATTTAACATTATTAATATTTTAAAAAAGGATAGCAATTTAACAAGTTTTTAATTTTTGCATAGTAATTTAACAAAGAATATTTCAAATACTGTTACCAGCTTACTTCTTGTATAATTTTATCTACAAATGTCAAACTTTCTTCTCTCATACCATTAACATCATTCATTTTAGATAAATATATTAATGACTATTATTAATCATTTATTCGAATAAAAATTATTATATTATTACTAGCTCAGATGTAAACATTAAAGTCAATTAAAAGTTTATATATTTTCTCATTATTGAACATAATCTCATGGAATCATTAATCCTGAGGTCATTGATCCACTTCAAGTTTCGATTTTTCCATGTGTATTAGGTATATATATATATATGTTGTAGTATCTAACACACATTAAAAATAAGACAATATTAAGAGTTAGAGATGAGATTTAATTGAATTCAGGCTATAATGATAGAATATGTCAAAACACTCTCTTTTAGCTATTTTATTTCTCTTTGTTTAAAAGATATTATTCTTGTGTTAAAGAGAAAATAAAACAGCTTGAAAGTTTATCATTCTAAAAGAAAACAAATCTGAGTAAAATAAAATAATCACTGTTAAGTAGTGTTTTCCTGTAGGTTTTCTGATGACAGTGTTTTAGTTGTGTTTTTATATTGGACTATTTCCATCATCTCTTTAGAAAAATTTAACTTTATTTAAATATTCCAAATACATTCAACTATTAGTACTAACCTGTTTGATGTACTATTACTAACAGTTGAATGTATTTGGAATATTTAAATAAAGTTAAATTTTTATAAAGACATTCAATACTCTTATTAGATGATGGAAATAGTCCAATATAAAAATACTATGTTAAGTAGGTTTGTTTTCAAAAACGAATTCAAATTTTTAAAGACAATATGTATTTTTTTTTATTTTCTTGTAAAAAATAATTTTTTTTTAAAAAAAAAAGTATTATAATTAAACCGATTTTTTTTTTCCAAAAAGAAAAAATATGTAATTAAAGATTTGATTAAATATAAAATGTAGGAACTAAACACTCCATAAAAGAAAACATTTTTTGAAAAGCATTTTTCAAAAAATAGTAATGATGAAATTACAAAAGAGCTTTGGATAATTAATTTAGATCATAACATGCTTGATTAATGAAGAGAATGTGTGAAATTAGAGTAAAACATTATACAGAAAGAGCTGAAATACACAGGCTCATTATATACCTGTTTCTATATATGTAATATGTAGGACATATGAGCACAGACTTTCACACGACCCACCACTCACCACACTATCTCGTAACACTGATACACTTGAACACATATATGTTGAAAAGATAAATAATCACCAATATACGTATTTCATGCTAAACCAGCAATTATCAATTGGTCCAGATTACCATCTCTACACATATATGCTATAAGTGCTCAGATATATATTAAGATAGCCAAACCTCATACTTTAATGCAAGGCTTCAATCTATTCCACACTCCAATTCTTCAACTGTCCATCCAATTGAAAATCTGATGATGGAATGGTCAAAGGCCACCCTGAGGCTGAGATTCTTGTCACACCCATGTTGACCTAAAGTCACTCTGACCCCTCATGTACAGGACATAATCCATTTAATACATATACAAGGGATGGGCAGACTTCTCTACTATGTAATAACTGAAACACACAAGCTCATTATATACCTGTGTCTATATATGTAAAATATAGGGCATATGAGCACAGACTTTCACACGACCCACACTGATACACTTGAACACATATATATTATACAGAAAGAGAAAACATAGCCAAACAACATTCCATAGTGAAGTCAGATATTTGTTAGTGGAATAATAATTCATTATTATTAAAAAATTATAAAATGGCAAATACACTAGTGGTATAGCACTATAAGAAGAAAAAATTATTCAGTTCATGCCCATTGTCATTAAAGATATGTTTCTCTTGCCCAGAGATGAGTATGACAATTGCTGATTCCCTCCAAAATTCTACCAAATGATTATGCTTAACTTACAACTAGAAGAAGAAATATATTAATCCCAATAATCTTAACTTGGTGAGCAAAGAATAAATAGAATTTGCCATTCATGACCAACCAAAAGATAAAATAAAGAAATGAAATAATAATTTTCTAGAAAAAAGAATGGCCAGCAGAAATATTAATTGGGAATTTGAAGCAGATCAGCCAACTGATAAACTGTGAACAAACTTCCCTAATTACAAAGAAAGAAATTCTGACTGTAAACAGATGTAATTGCTTGTGTTAATTGACAAACTCAATAAGACTGTTTTGATATGTATATTTCATGTGGTAGTATAGTAATATATTAAATTATGAACTAATATTTGTTTAATTGCACTTATTATCATTATATTGCATTAATAGGTTTTTAATTTTTACTCTGAAATGGATTATATATTGTTTTTTAAGTGTAATAATATATATAAATAGTCAAAATAAGAGTCATAGATCACATGACCCAATTCTCTTAAGCTTGCAAGATATAAACAATGAGCATTTGCCAATTGCTCAACAAGCTTTGTGATAAATGTGTAGCCAGAGAAAACATTTAAAATATCTCTGTCAGGAAACCCCTAACCTCTGACCATAGTTTCATGCTTTGGCACTCCTCAGAGAGGCGCTAGAATAGCTTCAGACACTAGATCTAAAAATACCAACCCAAAGCCAGAATTTAACTAAAAGTTATCTATTGAGTGGAAAATCTGAAATTTTCAGAGACCTACATGTCTTCAAACCAGCTATCCAAGTCAAATAGCTATATGGGGCTGAGAGATCTTCAGCTATACCAAATATTAGTAGTCTTAGCAATATAACATTGCTTAATATTTTTAAAATTTATTTGATTATTTGTAATATGTTTATTAATTTTTACTTTAAAATTAATTATATTTGTTTTAAGTGTACTATATATATATATATATATATATATATATATATAGTACACTTAAAACAAATATATATATATATATTTATATATAATCAAGTATATATATATATATATATATATATATACTTGATTATTATCTGTAATAATTTAGTAAATATTTAGACATTCTATAATATGCTTATTATTAAAACACTGATTAGGCTTATGTGGAGGAGGGGGAAAAAATAATGTCTCTAATTTAGTTTTAAAGTATTGAGAGTTGAAAGAAAATGGAGTTGTTGAAAGCTATATAATATTTAATATCTGCTGATGATCTCCTGTTTGAATTTAGAAATTGTGTATAGTTAATAATAGGGAGACTATTGACCTATTCATTTAATATTTATTAATACTGCTTGAAATAAAGCATTGTTGATTTCAAATTTTTGCCTATTGTTTTGATTCTCATTGAAAAATTTACATTAAATAATTATGCAATTTTGTGTTTAAATCTAATGTGTGAGACTTTACTACTTGGTGCTTAATGGATTCCTCAAAAAAAGTTGTGAGTTGGTTGATGTGACCAGTCCATTAAAATAAAATTAAAAAATTCTCATTGAGGTGAGGTCTTTTAAATAGCATTCACTTTTTGCATGTAGTGATATAATTATGATAGATGCATATGTCTGAATAAATAATGATGAGCAAAAAACATTGCAGTAGATTGGACAGCATATCAGCAATCAGTTTATAAAATATTAAAACCTTTCATTATAGTCATCACTAATCTTTGGATTGGAGTTCATTCTCAAATCCTATAATATATGTATTTCATAATCTCTTATTGAGTATTAAATGTCTTTAAAAAAATTTAACTTTATTTAAATTTTCAAAGTACATTCAATTGTTAGTAATAATACACAGGTTAGTATATGCACAAGGTTTCAAGAGGTATTATTCATCTCTTTTCTTCATGTGTTGCTGACCTAGCCAGCAACAGTACTAGCATGGGAATCAAATCTGGACTCTTAGATCTTGAATATTGAATTTTAAGATAGAGCATTACCTTACAATTCAATATCTAAAAATCTAAGGGTCCCGGTTTGATTCCCATGCTAGTATGATCACTAGTCAAGCCAACAACACCTGAAGAGCAGAGGAGAATAATACCTTCAAAACCTTATGCATATATTAACCTGTGTGCTATTACTAACAATTAAATTACTTTTCTTCATAGCGTAAGCATGTGTTTTAAAGACCTACAGAGATCCCTAGTGACAATTTTTTCAGACGCTCATTGCTAAGGTTTACAGCCTTGTTAAAACTATTTTGAAAATTTAAATAAAGTTAAATTTTTCTAAAGACATTCAATATTCATACTAAATGATAGAAATAGTCTAATATATAAATACAACTAAAATATCATCATCACAAATCTTCAGCAAAATATACATATATTGCAAGAATTGGACAGCTCAAATCAACTCAATCTTTACCCTCAGTTACGATATATAAAAAGAAAAAATGAGAAACATTAATATGTTTATAACGAGATTTCTTTTATATGTTATTTTTATTACCAGAAGATAAACATCTTCTGATGATTTAAGCACATGTATTTAAATGCTACAATTGGTAAACAAATGAAAGATGAAAATGCTGTAGATAATTTTGGTTATGGTAATAAAAATGAGAGAGGACATGTGGAATTTTCAGAAAAAGAAAAACTTTATATTATGAATTCTTTTTTTGAGAAAAATGTTAAAAGGAAATGGACATGGAAGCATCCAAATGAGGTACAGTAGAATTGGATTATATTTTGACTAACAGAAAATACATATTTCAAGATTGTAATGTTCTTAATAAATTTAACACAGGAAGTGATCATAGATTAGTAAGATGTACATGTTAATGCAAAACTAGAGAGAGAAAAATTATTAAGGAAAACAATATTTACAGTTGATATTCTTAATCTTCAGAAACATTGTAATGAATTTAAATTAGAACTTAGAAATCGGTTTCAAGTATTAGTAGATTTTGAACATGATTCAGATTTGAATGAAATTAATATGAAAATAACTGATACAATTTTGAAAACTGCAACAAAGATAGCTGGTAGAAAGAAACAGCAATTGACCAATAAAATTTCTATTGAGACTAGAGAATTTATGAAGAAAAGAAGGAATATGAAAATATACAAAAATGATGCATTAAAAAAGATTGAATACCTCGAATTTTGTAAAATGATTTGGAAAGGAGTTGAAAATGATATAATAAAGAATGGAAAGCTGGAAAAAAGAATAAAAGTCTCAAGAATGTAAAACAATATTTTGGTATTGGTAGGAAATTAATATCTGCAATAAGAAAAAAAGATGGAATTATTACTAAAAAGAGAAATGACATCATGAAATCATGAAATGGGTAGAAGACTTCTATCAAGAATTATATAGTAATAAAGAACAAGTAACTCCTATATCTAATATATTTTCTGAATTGCCCAAAATTTTAATTGAAGAAGTAAGACATTCACTTAAATTTATGAAGAAATAAAAAGCTCCAGGTAATGATAGAATTATAATTGATATATTAAAAGAAGCAGGTAAAAAAATGGAAAAAATTTTAGCAAAGTTATATATGAAATGTTTAAATGATAAAAATGTATGAGATGATTGGAAGAATATAGTATTAATATTAATATTTAAAAAGGGTGATAAAGAAGATATTAGAAATTACAGACCTATCAGCCTTTTATCAGCTAAATACAAAATTTTTACCAAGATAATTACAACTTGTCTACAGAGAAGTTTGGATTTCCACCAACCAAGAGAACAAGCTGGATTTAAAAGTGGTTTTAGTATAGTATACCATATTCAGATATTGAGAGAAGTTATAAAAAGGACAAATGAATATGAGTTGTAATTATGCTTTGGATTTGTAGATTATGAAAAAGCATTTGATTCTATAAACATTTCTTCAATGATTAAAGCATTGGATCATCAAGGTATAGATCCAGGATATTGTCATATTTTGAAGAATATTTATAAAAATTCAACAGCAACAATTAGATTACATAATGATACTAGGAAAGTCAACATTGATAAGGGTGTAAGACAGAGTATCCTATATATTTCCAAAACTTTTTACAGCAATGCTGCAAGAAATATTTTATGGATTAAAATGGAAAACTAAGAGTGAAAGTAAATGGAGATTATTTAAGTCATTTAGATTTTGCAGATGATATAGTTGTTTTTGCAAATAATGCTTTAGAGCTTTAGGAAATGTTCCAGGAGTTATTAGATGAAAGTAGGAAAGTGGGGCTAAAGATAAATGTTAAAAAGACTAAAGTAATTTTCAATAGATTTTCTTTAATATGAAAATAAAGATTGATTATGACGAGTTAGAAAAAGTTAACAGCTACAAATATCTTGGTCAGATTATTAATACAGATGGAAACATAATGGATGAAATTAATCATAGAATTAAACTTGGTTGGAGTGCTTTTGGTAGAAATAATTTGATACTAAAAGGAAATATGCCTGTGTGTTTGAAGAGGAAGGTTTTTAATAAATGTGTTTTACCAGTTCTTACTTATAGATCTGAGACTTGTATACTTAATAGAAGAGCAATACAGAGACTTCAGACCACTCAAAGAGGTATGGAGAGATGCACATTAGGAGTAACAAGAAGAGATCAAAAACACAATGTATGGGTAAGAGAACAAACAGGTGTAACTGATCTCATTGAAAAAATTAAAATACTGTAGTGGAGTTGGGATGGAAATATTTGTAGAAGAGATGATAATAGATGGACAATTGAAATCTTAAACTGTATTCCAAAAGATTGTAAAAGACCCAGAAAGAGACCACATGTGAGATAGATGAATGAAATAAGAAAGTGTGCAGGGGCGATTGGAGAAGAGAAGCTAAAGATCAAAGAAGATAGATTGCACTTGGAGAGACCTTCATCCTGCAGTGAATTGATACTGTTTGATGATGATGATGGTGGTGGTGATGATGATGATTTAAATGACCATGTATTGGATACGCGCTTGCAACTCATTTTCATTTAACATATATATAAAACGTTCCAAGTTTCAATTTTCGTTGATATTATTCTTACTATTACAATAGTTTTTTTTTGACACTTTTAAAGTTAATCCTTTATGTGAAATTATTGATAAAGCAACAGAAGTTTAAATTTAAAGCAGAGTATAGTTTTAAATATTATTAATTGCTACTATTTCTTAATATAAAATATACAGCAAAATATACATATACCATCTGTTTTGCTAAAATTAAAGTGTCAGCTTTATTAGTTACAGTATATTATAAGTTATTCATTTTCTACAATAACATATCAATAATCGACTAATTTATGATTAATTATGTGTTCGATGAGTTTATTTTCATACTGTATTATAACATCACAAGGACTTACTTTATGATTTTAAAAAACATGTATTAACACTTTATATAAGACAGAGGCAATTGTAGCTGTTTTAATGACCTTTCATCGATTAAATTTATTTGTAATAAACAAAATAGAAAGAGTTATACTAAATTTAAAGGTTAATATACCCAGAATGTTGTTAGTCATTATTGTAATAATAAAATAAGTAATCCAAACTCTCTAAGAATATGGGTTTCATGAGTTATAATAGAACACCCATTTTCTTTTGTTATAAAAAATAGTCTTAATATGTCAACCGAAATTAATATATAATAATGCAATTAAATATTAATGCGATTATAAAAATTAGTGTATCTATATATATATATGTGTGTGTAGGTAAATGCCCTTGTTAATGTGTGTGTTATCATCGGTATGATTAAATTTCATGTAAACTTTATATTTTATATATCAATTCAATATTGCAAAAATAGTTTATAAATTTTATTTTATTTCGACAGTCTTGGCATGGGTCATGATGGAATAGATAATGATTGTGATAATACATTTATCATGAGCTTTAGCACAGGTGAAGGTAAAACCACTTGGTCAACTTGTTCCAAACAAGATGTTGATATCTTCATAAGGTATTGTTTAAAGTTATTTAGTTTATTTGCTTACTGTGTTTTTAATACTATAATGATGTTTGTCTAAAGATGTTTAATTTTTTACATGTGTAATGAGATTTTTTTTTTAAAAAAAAAGAAAAATAGATTAAAATTACTTATTCTCAGATTATTGTTGTCTTTTTTATTTTAAAAAAAAAGGTTACTTACATTTATTTATTACAAACTAGATAATATTTAATTAAAAAATTTAATTATAATTTCTGAATGAATATATTAATGTTTGGCAGAAATATAGGAGTAATATGGTTAAAACTATAGAGCTTTATTAACAATATATGCCAAAGTCCATGTATTTGATATTTAGCTGGAAACCAAAATTAGTAATCTAAACACAGCTCAGTTATAGGTTTAGCAGTGATGTTTGTTTATCCGAGATTTACACACGGTTAATTAACTATCGTCTTGTAATTAATAATAACAATAATAAATAGCTACTCAGTATACGAATATTGCCATTTTAATTCCAAAAGAGAAAAAGAAAAAAAGGAGAGACGGACTCCAAAAATAAATTCTGTTGTAACTACATAAAACAATTTGTGAACATATATGCCACATATACAACTTGCTGATCCACTTTTCTGTTTACTTAACATTTTACGATATTCACTTATAGTTTTTTATCTGAAAACTTTTTTCCGGAAATACTCCAACATCATGTCTCATTGTATCTTTTTCATTTTTCTATTGTTTTAAAATAAATTTATTAAACATAGTAACATAGTAATATACAGTTAAACTTTATAAAAATTTACATAGCATTCAGAATGAAACTTGAAAAGGTCAATGCAGAGAAAAGGGTATCTTAATAAGATTAAGAGGAAAATAAAACTTTCACCCAAGTATCATCATGTAGACTCACAGGCGAAAGCAGAGAGTCTCGCTGCTTGACTTGGTCAAGAAGCTTAATAAAGACACTTAGAGCCGAGTCCTGAGAATGACCAAAGATGAGCCTGCAATGCATCAATCATAAAGAAAATGTTATAAAAATAGATAATCTTATTGCTGCAAACGATCCCTTCTTAAGAGTATTAGAAACAGAAAGAGCATCCCTAAGATCCAGAGAGACATTCGCAACAATAAAGTCCCTAATCGACTTAAGAGCAGGACAAATATAGAAAATATGGAGTATTGTCTCATCATATAATCTACACAACTGACACTGAGACGAAATCCTAATGAAGCCTCTGCTGGTCACTAAAAAATAACTTGTTGGGAGCACATTTAAATTCAGTTTAAATACAAAATCAACATGTCTTGCTTCAATGAAAAGAAGTTTCATTTTATGCAAGAGAACTTTATTTGAAACACCTAATGAAGTCAAAAGAGGAGTATAATGTGGAAATTTTAATTTATAAACATCCCAAAATGTTAATTTCCCATCAAGCACAACTTGAACTGAGGGTATCGACTTAATAACTGACTTCCATAAATCAGCAATCCAATAACTTGAAAATGGAGGTGGTGTATCTGTAGGATCAATAACCAAAGGAAGGGATAACTGAGCAAGCTTTAGACAAGTTACATGAAGAAAAGATATAGATATCTGGAGATATAGAATTGAGACTGAGTGCAAACCTAAACCATTTAAAAGCTTTGGCATTTGGATTTTAGCAATACTGATGGCTATGACCTTATTTTTCCAAAATAATTTTGAACAAAGCGAATTTATAGCCCTCTCAAAATGTTTCATTGGCCTAATAATTGGTAAATAATAACTAAGCCTTGAATAGGACAAAGAGTTCATTTTTCTATTATCGCTCATATCTTCCCAATTGAAACAATTAAGTTCGCACTTCTTTAGGATGCCTTGGAGATAATTCTTATAAAGTAGACAAGATCTATCTCCTACAAAACCCATGTTTTATGTTCACCATAAAATACCATTTTAAAAAAGCTAATGTTTTTCATTTTAAAGCAGGAAAAACTCTTTATACGTATTGCCACTCAATGCAAGCTAGAGTAATCAATGGATGTCAGAAGGTTTGTGCATAAAATCCCCATGTAGTGCCTACTCATCCAATATCCCCAGACTAGTTTCTGGCTTGTGGCCTTCATCAGTGAGGAACCTTGAATCTGAGAGTACTGCACCTAGATCTTAAGATTGTATGCAAGCCAGAAACTAGTCTGGGAATATTGGATGAGTAGGCACTAGATGGTGATTTTATGCACAAGCCTACTGGCAACCATTGATTACTCGACTTGCATTGAGTGGCAATACATATAAAGAGTTTTTCCTGTTTTAATAACAGTTATAAGCAAGCATAAGAAATGATGATCATGTAATATTTGTTGGTTTTTCGTTTTACTTATCCAATCCAATAAAGGTGTAATTTTACCATAGTAAACTCAATAGTATCACATCTTGCAAGCAAAACAACATATGGATTGTTTTTATGATCTTGCCATTGCATTAAATTTATAGGAAGCTTTTGTTAATTATACATTTATATCATATTTATTACATAATAGTATTTATTGCAAAGTACTTACCATATATGTAATTATCTATAATTTGGTAACCTGAATGCAATCAGCTTAAAATTATTTACCACTTCAATAGAGTTGATTACCCATGTTGTTGATTTTACCTTCAAGTCAATGATTGTTTATGTTGATAATAACTATTTTGAGTATGACGTTCTTGTTCTTATTTAAATATAGTGCATGACCACCGCCATGATTTTAGAATATTTTATGTAACAGGATTTGTTGTAAAAATGATTATTGAAGATCTGCCTTGTTTAGAAAGGATCTGATCCATACTTTATTGTATCTTTTTTCTAAGCAAGACTTTAAATTATGATACAATTTTTAAGAGATCACGTCTGTTTTTAATTTCTGGATCTCTTCTGATCCTGCTTTTTTTTTCTCCTTTTGTTTTCTTTCTTCAGTGAAAATATTTGAGTCAGTTTCTCTGCTGAAATTTGAATTGATTTCTTTACTTCTATAAGTCAGTGTAATTAATTCTTAAGTTGATGATTTAAAATATCTAGTGTTTTATTAAAAATATTAACTTTATTTGCTTAGCAAAATCCCATTTTTATGCAAGCTTGTATATGTTAAATAAAACTTTAATTATTATTTACAATTAGTCATTTAAAGAATTATCTGGGATACGTCTTGAATTTTTTCTTGATTTGTTTAGAGAACAGACATATTTGTTTTAATATTAGTTTATAAGTACTTTAAGTGATGTTTAATCCATGAAAGAGATTAAAATCATGTACAGAATACTGGTTCTTTGTGTGTGTGTTTCTTGCAAAGATAGTGCAAAAAATCTGCTCCGCATTATTAATTAGATAGAAATCGAATTTCCAAATTTATATGTAATATCTAATAAGATCTTAACATATATATATATATATATATATATATATATATATCTTATTAGATCTTGCTATTTTGAAAGATATATATATATATATATATATATATATATATAATGGTCTTTCAAAATAGCAAATAAATTCGGAAAAAAACATATAAACTTTATTTTTTAAACAAAATTATTTCGCTGCAGCATAAAAAAAAAATATTTTTTTTAGTTTTATATAATGTTTGAAAGATATTAAAATATATTATTTTAGAACTTTAAGCGTTTATAAAATAATTTAGAACATCAATGATTTTTTTTAATTATAAAATTTAGCAAATTTGTTTTAAAACATATAAAGTTTTATGTTCTAAAAGTCTTTTAATGTCATTACTATTATGTTTGTGAAGCACACTTTTCTCTTCAAACTTACTTTTTTTGATTACACAGTTGTAATGCTTCATCTACTATTAGTTTGGACAGCATAATAAATATAAATGAATCCTCAAATTTTATATTTAGAAATTTATCTCCATTGAAGGCCTATTAGTGAAACATTTATTGCAAGTTTTCAATGAAATTGATAAAAATAATTCAAAATATCAACAGCGGTTTAGTGAAATAAGTTTAAAATTCCATTTAAGTGATTAAAATTTCGTGTTTAATTTTAATTTTCTCAAGTAAAAATTATTTAAATTTGTTTAGCCTTTTAATATAGGATGTTCACCACTATACCCATGAAATTAATTATATAATAGCTAATAGTAAGACAAAATTTGTTAATTGAACAGTAATGAATGGACGTCATATATTAGCTATTTAATAATAAAGATTGTAGAAATTATGTTAGTAAAGTATTTTAATACCAATGTGTATATCACTTGTTGAAACAAAAAATCACCAATTAGGTATCAAAATAAAATATATTACAAACAAATAAAAAAGAGTTGAATAAATCTGTAACTGTAACTCTTCTTTCACTCATCATTGTCAATTTATTTGAAATTCAGTGTGTAATTTGGGGATATTTTAGCCTATAAAAGATTATGATGACATTTTTTTTTAAAATCACTTGGTTTTTAAATAAACACAATCCATAAAAACTAGTAACTAGAGAAAGAAATCTGTCACCAAATCATCCTATAGTATATTCTTGTTGACATTAGCTGGAGATAATTTGCATAGTCTACTTTTTCTTTCAACAAACCAAAAGATGCCTTTTTTACAACTATGCAAAAAAAAATGGCTTCCACAATATGCATCAAAATTATTTTGAAGTTAATGTAAAGATTTTATTTAAGCTTTCTCTTAAAAAATTTAATTACTTATGATGGATAAATTTGGAAAAGTATTTGTGTTATTTTACACTTTTCTCTAACAGGCAAAAATTAAAAACTTTTTATGAATAATATTTTTGTAGTGTAAATTTCACTATACCAAAAGATACTGGTTCTTATTTTATCTACTTTTAACATCTTGTGGAGCTGTGTAATCATAAACAAATAGCAAAAGACATGTAAAAAAGATGTTTGACACACACACCCCCCGATGCATATTTTGTTCTGAACTAGCATTCTTCAGGTGGCCCAGATCACAATCTCTTAAACATATCTTTACTATTATTCAAGATAGATAGATAGATAGATAGATAGATAGATAGATAGATAGATAGATAGATAGATAGATAGATAGATAGATAGATAGATAGATAGATAGATAGATAGATAGATAGATAGATAGATAGATAGATAGATAGATAGATAGATAGATAGATAGATAGATAGATAGATAGATAGATAGATAGATAGATAGATAGATAGATAGATAGATAGATAGATAGATAGATAGATAGATAGATAGATAGATAGATAGATAGATAGATAGATAGATAGATAGATAGATAGATAGATAGATAGATAGATAGATAGATAGATAGATAGATAGATAGATAGATAGATAGATAGATAGATAGATAGATATCAAACTTGCCCTATGGTTGTTTGTTGGGGGGGGGGGGGGGATATCAAACTTTCCCTCACAACTTTGATACAAACCACTTAATGGAAATATTTTAATATTTTTTATTATTTATTTATTATACTAAAGATTATCCACTTAATGAATAATATTTCTGTACTGTAATTATCTAGTGAATTACTAATAAAAATTATTAATATACTTCTATTAAGTGTTTTTTATCAAAGTTGTGAGGACAGTAAATTTGACACTTATCAATTAAGCTGTAGTAATTGGTTACGTATATCCACTAAACAATGATAAAAATATGTGCAAGAGATTATGGTTTGGATCAACTGATGAATGCTGATAATGTGATCTTGGAGAACACACATTTGTTTATATGTCTTTGATCATATGTTTATGATTACATTCCTGGACAAGGTATTAAAAGAAGATAGAAACAAGTCCCTACCTTGAGTGAGAGTGAAGTGTATTGAAAATTATACTACAGAAATATTATTCATTAAGTTGATAATCTCTAGTCTAATGAATGACTAATAAAAATTATTAATATTATTTCTTTCATGTTTTATAAAGTAGGGTGTTTTTTATTGTAATCGTTACAAATAATCAATAAAAGACTTCGAGTGGTCATCACAGCCGCCTTACAAGCAGTTGTCCAGGGTTTGCGGTTTCACTTCCCGGCCGATGCTTTGACTCATGAGAAAAAAAAAAAGACTTGAAACCAAACTTCGAGTAGCTATTAATTTTTTCAGGCATATCTCTAGACAATAAATCAAACAACTTTAAACACATGCACATTTATTTATGTGTGGATAAATTTATATAAGTTTTTCTGAAGAAATATTTTTATTAAAAAAAAAAATCTAAAAAGAATTAATATTTTTATTAATGTCAATAATGGTAAAAACTTCTTTTAAATTTACTACTCAGTGCAATAAAAGTGAAAAGCGTTTGACAAAAGCTTCTACGAATTTTTTTATCAATTCTAATATATAAAAGTTATCCAATTTTTTATTATATATATAGTGGCAAAATGTGTTTTTCTTGTTACCGTAATAAAATGTAAAATTATATTTTTAAAAAATGTGTGGCCAGTTTATAATTATTACAGCGTTAATGTTTAAATGTTATCTAGATTTTCGATGCAAAGAATCGAAAATTATTTCAGCAATTTTAAATATTAATATCTGGAATAATTATTAATTGTTCATACTCCAGTGTAATATATATATATATATATATATATATATATATAATAAAATAAACTGTTTTGCATTTAGAAGAGTGAATCAAAAATAATCCTACTCTGGCTGTAGAATTAATTTTAATTAACTTTTAGAAAAACCCGCATCATTTTTCACATAATCTCCTGCTTTTCAAACACTTTTTCCATCCCTGTCTACAATTTTCATATTCTCCCATTTAAAATGTTTTAAAATGAGCTGCAAATCACAAATGCACTATTGACTTTACCTCTTTATCAAACATAAATCTTTATCATCATAGGGTTTTTTTCAGAGAACCAAACAGATGATAGTCCAATGGGCAAGACCATGACTATTGGAAGGATTCTACATTTCAAAATATTTTTAATGAATGTTAGCAATATATGCATAAATGTGCATGTGTGATTGTCATGCAACAACACAACATCCTTCAATAAAAATCTTTTGCATTTGTCTCTCTTCAGTCTTTAATGAATATCTTACTGTAATGAGCCCTGTTAATTGTTAAACCTTCTTCCTGATAATGTTCTTCTAATGATCTTTGATAATTCCATAAAACTGTAAGTATCAATTTTCCAGCTGTTGTTTGATTTTTGAATTGTTTTTAATCAGTAATTCTTTCTTTACTTGTCATTTGCTCTCAGGTTCATAATGATGAATTTATATCTTATCATTAATAATGATTCTTTTTAAGAAAATTTTACTTTCCTTATTATATTGGTCCAAATTTTATCTATAGATGTCCAAACATTTTTGTTTATGTTCCTCTCAAAATTGTTTTAGTTTCTGTCTTGCACAAACTTTTCAAAACTCAAGTCTGTCATGGATTATTGTATAGGTAGATTCATAGCTTATTTGCAATTGAGTTGCACATAATACACTGTACTCATTTATCCAACAGAATCAGTCCTCGTGCAAGCTTAATATTATTATCAGTAGGGAATATGGTGGATATCTAGCTTTTTCTATATAATTGACACTTGTGCAATCTTTTTTGAAATTCTCTATCCATTTATACATGTGTCCTTTTTATAATAAAATACTTTTTCTATACTGTGAACAAATGCTGATAAATATTGGCAACAGAAACACTCTCAGATCACATAAAAATTACTCATTGCACTCTCCTCTTTTTTCATGCTAATCTCAAGTGGAGTAGACATTAGTTCTCACAATGTAATCACATTTAAACTGGAATAAGACATTCAAAATTGTATCACAGAGAATGGGAAGATAGCAACCTAATATGGAAAGTGCTAATAAGACAATGTGAGGAACAAAAGTTTTAACATAACCAATATACAAATAATTTTTTATTCATCCTCATACATATATTTACACCGTATTTATGTATAGTCAAACATTTTTATACAAGATATAAAAACATTCAAATATCTATACAATGGACTTTCAGCATACAGACATTTTTTTAAATCATTGTCATTATTTAATGCATAGCAAGCTAAATGCAAAACGATCTAAATTAGTTAACTTAACTAAATGTTTTTCTCTTTTTTGTACAATAATTATATATGTGTGGGTAAATATATTGAAGATTTAAATGAGATTTCATATAGTTTTTTTATTTAAAGTTCAGATATGATATAACCAGGCAAGCAACCTGTTGAAATTTTACTGAATAGCACAAACTAAAAATACATTATCTATCAATAGACATTTACCTGATTCTCTATAAATCAAAAATAAATCAAAAAAATTAATGTTATTGATTGCTGACTAAAATGATTTCACCTTGCAAATCCATACATTGGTTATCTGCTCAGTTATGTCATAATTGTGTTTTAAATAAATAAATACAGAGAAAATTTCATTAAAATATTCCGTCTTTACATTTACATGTCTATGAATATCTTCTGATATAAATCACAACACGCTTAAAGTAAACCAATAGAATATCAGCAATATATAATCTAAGCCATTGCAACAAATTATTTTAATGATTTATTTTAAGTTGCCTGTGCTGATGTGATTTATATATAATAATCAATTAGTTATGTGCATTTATGATTTAACATATATATATATATATATATATATATATATATATATATAAATAAATCATAAATATATCTATTAAGCCTATATATATATATATATATATATATATAGGCTTAATAGATCATGTGTTCACAATCATTTTGAACCTTTTACTCTGGCCAACTCATCAGAATTGCCAGGCCAGAGATTTGATGCAGATAAACAATGCAAAATGAATTTTGGTTCTCATGTTCGTATGAACAGTGAAAAACTAGAGGTTTGTATAATTTTAATTTTTCATATAATTATTTGGGGAAAGGATAAAAATTATTTAAAGTCGATTCACAGAAATGATTAAGGTTATCAATGATGTATACAGGAACGATAAAATAATAAGGATATAATAAAGTCTTTGCAACAACTTTAAAACAACTCTAAATCATATTGTAAATATTTAGATTAAACCAATTGTTAAAATGCAGAACTCAAATTTGAGAATTTGACACAATATGCAAGAATGAATAATTCATTAGTTAAATTTAAATTATATTTTGTTAGGAAAATAAATTAGCCGTTACACCTTGAAATAGAGTTTTTCTTACTATATCATTTTAGCGTGCTTTTAAACTATAACAGTGCTAAATTCTTCCTTTAAAAATTAGCATTTAAAAGATTGCAATTTTTTATTTGTTTATCAGTACTAGCAGAAAATAATAGTGCATCAACGATTAAAAACAAAAGACAGAATTTTTACAAGTATGTAATTAATTATTCAGATAAATGTGTAATCTCTAACACATAGTTAAAATCATTTATAAAATATGTGCAAATTTATCACCAAATATAAAAAGTAAAATCATTCAAATATAAATATTATATAAATCTAGATTTTATAAAACAAAAAACATAAAGAGTTTGAAGATTTCTGATAGAAGCACAAAATATTATTTTGATTTCTTTTGTCCAAAAAGTTAAAAATTGCAACGCTAATGTACAAATTATTAAAATAAATATATTAGATAAATTAAGAATAGAATTAAATTTGGATGACGTTCCAAAATAAGCTAATAATCAATAATAATAAGTTAATATTAAAACCATATTATGTATAGAGCCAGAAAAAAAATAGTAAATCAATTCTGTCAGTATTTTCTTATGTAAATTGTAATTTGGTAATGATAGAACAAAACTGAAAGCAAAATATGTTGATGAGGCAACAAACACACGTGAATGATATCTTTAAGAAAATGATAAATATTGAAACAAAATTATGGTAAACTATTTCTTGCATAAATGACAGCAGATAAAAAAATAAAAATTCTAAACTGTATCCCAAAAGATGTTAATAAATAACAAAAAGTAAAAAATGTAAAATTTATGAATAGTAAGAGTAAGTCATTAAATAAATAAATATTTTTACACTTTTAAAATAAACCCACATATAAATAATCTCCACATATTCATTTTCTTTATATTTTCCCTCACATCCTATATATCATTATACAATATGTCTCTATTATAACAGTCAGGGTTTAATTGAATTTCCAGTCTTACTGTATCTACGCTAGAGGGTGCCACCAGGCTATTTGAACCGGGAAAATTTATAGAGTAGGCACATACACACTGTTAAAGATCCAATTTTTATTTTATATCGACCTTCAGCCCCAGTCACAAGCTCATGGAGTAGCAGAGGTTTAAAACATATTTCTTAAAATATATTTTTAATAAAGATTAAAAAAAAAACTAGATCACTGCCAGTACTAATAACACAAAATATTTTTATTCACATATATATATATATAGATGATAACACACAAACTTGAAAAATAATTACTACCAAAAAAAATTATGTTTTATGTTTCATCATCATCATCATCATCATCATCATCATCATCATCATCATTATTATTATTATTATTATTATTATTATTATTATTATTATTATTATTACTACTACTACTACTACTACTACTACATTAAATTTTAATCTTAGAGTGTTGAGCATAGATAAGCCACCCAGATGACGCACTTAAAGATTTTCAAAACATTTGATTCCAGGCTAAAAGTCCGCAGCCGCACCAATGTGTGCTTACAGATATATATCCACAACCAATGCAATGTGAACATGTTAGCACAGAACCACACTGACAGGAATGTGCATCTGACAGTGTGATATTATTTGAAGAACATGATCTTCGTCCAGTACAGAAATGTACATCTGTCTGTCTGGTGAAGGAAACATGCATATAAAATAATAAACGAAAAATGCTACATATGGATGGGAGAGTGGTCTTTCTTGCTGACTTATTTTCCCTATCCATAGATCTAAAAAGGGGGTCAATGTCATAGGAAGTACTCCACATCCATTTCAACACCATGACTACTCCTTTTGGGGTCATGCATTCAGTTGGGCACATTGCCCTAACTGCTAACACACTTCACATTACATTGATATAAACATTCATATATCCCTCCACCAGCATCGATACAACTATGAAACAAATAATCCAAAATCAAAACCCCTTTAAACTAACATATACTTAAATGAGTCTAAGCAGCTATCTACACTCAACTTAAATTTAAATCCATTTAACAATTTAATTCTTTAAAAAAAAAATCTTCAGTTTAAGGTTTTTAACTTATTTTAAAATTGCACATTATATTCAACTTATTTTTACATCAAATAATAGATTTGATCTATTTTTCAAATCTAATAATGCACAAATAATGAATGTGTGTTTGCTTTTATCTTTAAATTTATATTTGCAGTCACAAACCCCTACCCTATTACAAATAGACCTTATACTAAGCATAAATAAAAAAAATTATAACACATATTTTAAAAAAATTGTGTTTAAACTTTAGACAAAACTTTTAAAATTGCAAGGTTTATAAAAAATAAAGTTCAGATTTGATCAAGAGAGAAAGTCTACAGTTCATATTTAAAGAAAAATAAAGTTCGGAGATTTTAAATTGAAGAGTTTATATTTCATTTTTATCATTTATAATTTATACTTTCCTTTCTCTGTACTCGTTCCTTCATGATGAAGATCTGAGTTTACACAAAGGCCATTTATTGTGGACGACGATGATTTATGAAGATTTCTGATGACTTCTGAAGGAGTTACTAGTGGTTTGATCCTGGGATCCATGGAGATGAAAGCTGGCTTTAGCCAGCCAGTCCGAGGGAAGGATGATTAAACAGATTACATTTTTGGTAACAGCGACAACAACTTTTCAGCAACAACAAACGAATTCAAAATTCTAATCTTCTAATTAATTATTTCTTTTGAATTCTTCCTTTTATAGTCCTGAGGCATCTTATCTCTGGAATGCATGGATCTATCAAACATATTCCATAGATTTTTCTCTGTGGTCTGTGTATATCTTGGGCAGGAAAAGCAAGCCTTTTGCTTCTATTTCTCGACTCTTTTCTATTTCGTAATCATCTTTTTAATGGTCATTTAGCCCTAAGGATCTGTTTGTAATTTTATTTTTGTTAAAACTCACTTCATTATTTTTAAAATTAAAAGGTTTTTATTATATTTATTTAAAGATTAGAATCTTTGCTTCGATTCTATAATTTTTTAAAGCTTATTTTATTTCAATATTTAAATTAAACTTATTAATAAATTAATAATTCATTATTTGTGCATTTTGAACGTTTGTGCTTTTAATTCAGTATTAGATATTTACAAAAAAAAAATTAAGCACTAAAATTTAAATGTAATGCATATATATGCCATTACATATCACTGAACTTATAAAAAAAATGATAAAAAAAGACTTTAGTTAGGGCTAATACTAATTGATAATAATAATGTGTTAAAGTTTTTTTTTCATGGGTGTATTTTTAAATTACTAAATCATTCCTTTTCTCTTTTTTTTTAAATATTAAAGTTATTTAATGATAATATTTATACCTGACAGTCACATCTTATCATAACTTATTCCTACTATAACTATTCTGACATTCAGGGTGCTATTCGCACTATTTCCTAAACTATTTTATTTGGATCAGGGTATTCTTGGTTAATGAATATCATGCCACATGCTGGGCACCATTTATAATGGTTGGGGTTTAATTGAATTTCTCGTCTAATCATATCTGCTACAGGGCACCCCCAGGCTATTTGAACCTGGAAAATTTATAAAGTAGGCAGATACGTGCTGTTAATGATCCAATTTTTATTTTATATCGACCGTCATCCCCAGTTACTAGCTCATGAAGTAGCAGAGGTTTAAAACAAATTTATTAAAATATATTTTTAATAAAGATTTTAAAAAAAACTAGATCATTGCCAGTACTAATAACCCAAAAGATTTTTATTCACATATATATAGGTGATAACACACAAACTTGGAAAATAATTACTACCAAAAAAAATTATGTTTTATGTTTCATTATTATTATTATTATTATTATTTTTACATTAAATTTTAATTTTAGAAAGTTGAGCATAGATAAGCCACCCAGACGATGCACTTAAGATTTTTAAAACATGTGATTCCAGGCTAAAAGTCCACAGCCGCACCAACGCTTGCTTCCAGATATATATCTGCAATCAATGCAATGTGAACATGTTAGCACAGAACCATACTGACAGGAATGTGCATCTGACAGCATGATATTATTTGAAAAACATGACCTTTGTCCAGTACAGGAATGTACATCAGTCCGGTGAAGGAAACATGCATATAAAATAATAAATGTGAAACACTACATATGGATGGGATAGCGGTTTATCTCACCAACTTATTTTCCCTATCCATACAGCTAAAAAGGGGGTCAATGTCGTGGGAAGTACTCCACATCCATTTCAAAGCCATGACTACTCCTTTTGGGGTCATGCATTGAGTTGGGCACATTGCCCCAACTGCTAACACACTTCACACTACATTGATATAAACATCCATATATCCCCCATCAACATTGATGCAACTATAAAATAAATAGTTTGAAATCAAAACCCCTTTAAACTAACATATACTTAAATGAGTCTAAGCAGCTATCTACACTCAACTTAAATTTAATCCATTTAACAATTTAATTCTTTTTTTAAAAAAATCTTTAGTTTAAGGTTTTTAACTTATTTTAAAATGGCACATTATATTCAACTTATTTTTACATCAAATAATAGATTTGACCTATTTTTCAAATCTAATAATGCACAAATAAAGAATGCATGTTTGCTTTTATCTTTAAATTTATGTTTGCAGTCACAAACCCCTACCCTATTACAAACAGACCTTATTCTAAGCATAAATAAAAAAAATTATAACACATATTTTAAAAAAAATTATGTTTAAACTTTAGACAAAACTTTTAAAATTGCAAGGTTTATAATAAATAAAGTTCAGATTTGATCAAGAGAGAAAGTCTACATTTCATATTTAAAGAAAACTAACGAGAATTTAAATTGAAGAGTTTATATTTCTTTTTTATCATTTATAACTTTCCTTACTCTGTGCTCGTTCCTTCATGATGAAGATCTGAGTTTATGCAAAGGCCATTTATTGCGGATGATTTATGAAGGTTTCCGATGATTTCTGAAGACGTTACTAGTGGTTCGATCCTGGGATCCATGGAGATGAAAGCTGCCTTCGGCCAGCCAGTCTGAGGGAAGCATGATTAAACAGATTACATTTTTGGTAATGGTGACAATAACTTTTTTAACTTTTCAGCAACAACAAACAAATTTAAAATTCTAATCTTCTAATTAATTTTTTTTTTTTAATTCTTCCTTTTATCCTGAGGCATCTTATCTCTAGAATGCATGGATCCATCGTGTAGATTTTTCTCTGTGGTCTGTGTGTATCTTGGGCAGGAAAAGCAAGCCTTTTGTTTCTATTTCTTGACTCTTATCTATTTTGTAATCATCTTTTTAATGATCATTTTGCCCTAAGGATCTGTTTGTAATTTTATTTTTGTTAAAACTCTCTTCGTTATTTTTAAAATTAAAAGGTTTTTATTATATTTATTTAAAGATTAGAATCTTTGCTTCGATTCTATAATTTTTTAAAGCTTATTTTATTTCAATATTTAAATTAAACTTATTAATAAATTAATAATTCATTATTTGTGCATTTTGAACGTTTGTGCTTTTAATTCAGTATTACATATTTACAAAAAAAAATTAAGTACTAAAATTTAAATGTAACACATATATATCCCGTTACACTATATATTTCTACCTCTGTTTTATCAATATGGGTCATTTTCAAGATCCATATATTTTGCCCTATAAATTAAAGTGAAGATAACTGAACAAAGGAATAAATCTTTAAAATAGCTATACAGCCATTGCGTATATCAAAATATAAAAGGAGATTATAATGATGTACATGTGAATATGTAGATGTGGAAAAAAGAATTAGTACATATAAATAAATAAAAATTATATATGTATGATTAAAATTTGTTGACATGTTGTACCAAAAATAAACTACGGATCAAAACTGTTGGAGTTCTATTTTGGATTGGATTGATTGTTATTAGTTGAAAATAATATTTAATTCTAAAAATAACGTTATTAAGCTAATACAAGAAAAATTTATATTATGTTAGATAATTAAATAAATAATTTTCTAAGCATTGTTTTCGACCGAGAAAAGGGCGGTTCATAATCATAGCACTTCAGCTTGTCAGTTCAACTGGTTTTAATACATATTTATTATTCTAATTATGAATAAATTTGATATATATTTTGTTTTTGTGAACTACTGAAAAATTATAATTTAAGAACCGGAATTTTCAAAACGAACTAAACCTAAAAATAAAACTCTTTTCAATTGATTTTAGATAGATAACAACTTATCATTTCTTCATATTTTCAAAAGACACAAGTCAAAAATGTATAATAAAAGCCTTTCTAGGAAATCTCATAAATAATTAGTCATGGGGAAAACAATACTCATTAGTCTTGCAAATGTCTGCGTGGAAATGTTTGATCAGTATTTCAATCTTATTTCCCTCTTTAATCGAAAATATCTAAATATTTATAAACTTACCAATAGTCAAACAGATTGTATTCTTGGTGCCCCAAAATAAAAATCCACTACAAAATTTACAAAACTTACTATTCTGTTTCATGTTTAAAATCTATTTCGATATTTACATTGATAATGACACTTTCTATAATCCTTTTTTTCAACTTAAGCTTCCCACTGGCTTATCACTAGAAGTATATTGTGAATATAAGTTGTTTTTTATAATTTATCACTGAATTTTTATTTTTAATTTGCTTAAATTATTTAAACATAAATTTGAATTATAGTAGTTTTGAAGGATGCCAGCTAACTCAATTGATAGTAATTAATTAATTAAATGATCATATCGACATCTTTCTTCCAAAAAATTATATCATTGTTTTTGTTGATCAAGGACTGATTAGTATAATGTATGTTTTTTTTTTAATTCTAAAATTGCTGCAACCCAGTTTATTTTATGTTTGTTAACATCTAAATTTAGTGACAAATTTGCAAATAATCCAGTTCTTTCTTTATAACATCAAGCTTTTTTAAATTAATAATTCACAAGTTCTAGAGCTCAATCCTTATATATCTTGGTATGATTAATTGTAATAGTTTGTTATTGAGATGTCTATTATCAATGACCATAGCCAGCATATATATGGAAAATACTAAGTTTAGAAGTTAAATGAGAAGTAATCATTAACAAACAAATGGAATATATGTATGTATAATTAGATAAGAAAAAATATGCTGATTTTTCATTAGAGTAGGAAAGATTAAATTCTCTATAGAGTTCAGTATAAAATGAAATATAGATATAGATATAGATATATATTGGAGAAAATCATTACACTGTGATGCACATCAGATTCAGAGACTGCAAGAGAAACTAAACACTGTAAGATTATTATTATAAAATAAGGATAAAAATGACTAATTAAATATTACTACTAACAAAAGCATTTGTCTATTCTAGTGCCATGCAATAATAAACGATTACCAGATAAATTTAAATCACCATTACCAAACTAGTTTCTGGCTTTTGCAATGAGTCTTGGGATTCAGAGATAGTTATGTATCCAGTAGCTACTTTCAACTTCATTTGATCTATTGATTTAAAAACCTAAAATTCGAATCAGTCTAAGATTTTGAAACCATCAACCTGCTTAAACATATATTTCTGATTTCAGTTCAGTAGCTATATATATATATATATATATATATATCTTTGGTTGTTTACTAACCTTAATTGTCTTTTCTCTGTTTAGAAATGTAGATAGTAATAATGAATCACTTAACTCTTCACTCATGCAATATAATAAAACAATAACAGTTCTTCCATTTTAGCGCCATTTCCTTAAACTTGAGTAATCAATGATTGTCAGTTGCATTTAATTCCTCATTTTTATATTTTTTCATGTGTAGGTTTTTATCAATGAGGTTTGGGATTAAAATCTAGTAGTAATGTTGTGCAATGACATTAATTCCATGTTTAAGCTATAAACTTGAAATTTAAATGAGCTTAAATATTTGAACCCAAAATTTCTGAGGTATATTGATCTGGTTCTAATTCAGTAAATATGTATTTTAATTGTAGACATTTTTTCTTTTGATAGTAATAGTAATTTATATAATAAATAACTTATCAGCTCACATATTATGGTGAAATAATCATTTTATCTTGTGTTTTTTATCTAAACTTTCTTTTCTGTTGCCTAATAGTTCTTGACTGGAATGTCAGTTGAGTTTTTCTTTAAAGCAGAATATATGTGTGTGTGAATGATCATTTTCAAATAAATATTTATAATCATAACAGACAAAACTGAATTATTACTCTTATTTTCAAAATATTGAAAAAAATTTAGCCTAAGCAGTGATTAATGGCTGAAGATGGAGAATGCTAAAAATTCCGTTTGTACACCCAAGATGCCATTTGATGAGTTTTAACTTATGTATCTAAAACTGCTGATCATTTTCGAATAAAAAACATATTTCATGAATTAGAAACACTGTCTAATATTAAATGAGACGTTCTTGGAAGTGGTGAAATTAGAAAAAATGGTAAAAAGACAATTGATTTAAAAAGTAAACAAGGACTGTATTACAAAGATATAAACATTGGAACCAAGTGAAATGGGATTTATTATAAATAAAAAAATGTTAAAACATCATTTGTAAAATTGATTATATATCAGGCATAGTGGTAAAAATATTTATTCATGTTAATAAAAAATACTAAATGGAGATAATTCAGATTTTATGCTCAACAAATTCTTATTGTGAACAAAAAGTAGATGATTTTGATATGGATGTAAAAATGCTTTCAATCAGACAAAAGATTTTAAAATTGTAGTTGAAGACATTAATGCTATAATAGGTGGCAATTGAAAAATGAAAGCATTATGGGTAAGTTTGATTATAATAGAAATGAGATTATGAATGTTTTCTTTTAAAAAAATTATAAACGGAAATAACATGGAAGCATCCAAGTAAAGATACAATAGAATTAAATTACATGTTGACTAATTACAAATATTTATTTCAAGATTGTAATATTCTTAATAGAATAAATACATTTATTCGTGAGGTGTAATATACTGCTAATGTCCAACTAGAAAGACAATATTAACATTTAATATTCCTAAATTTCAGAACTTGCAAATCGTTTTAAAATATTAAAAGAGTTTGAAGATGTTTCAGGTTTGACTAAAATCAATGAGAAGATAACTGATATTTTATTAAAAATTGCAAGATAAAAAGTGCGTATAGAAAACTAGCAATTTTCCAGAAATTTTGGTCTGAGACCAGACAATGTTAAGAAGAACAAAAGAGATGAAAAATTTTATAATGATTCACTAATAATTAAATATCTACAGTTTTGTAAAGTGAGAAAAAGTGTAAATAATATTAAATATTAGAAAATAGACTGTGAATCGGCATGCAAAACTACAGAAAAAAATAAAAGTATGTAAAATAATATATTGTTATTGGAAGGAAAGTAATTTCTGCTTAAGAAAAAAGATGGAACTATTACTAAAAAGAAAGGTGATAATAGAGAATTATCTACTAATAATGAATAAGTAAAGAAAATATATCTTAAAATTATTTTATGTATTATGAATTATCAAATATTTTAAATTAAAAAATAGATAGAGAAGGCATGCTATTAAATCCTGAAGAAGGAAAAAGGTTCAGGAAATGATGGGATTATCATTAATATTTTAAAAGAAGCAAGTAAAAAGTAGAAAAATTGTTGGCAGTTGTTATATATCAAATATCTAAATAACAAAGATATATCAGTTGATTGGAAGAATACAATAGCAATATTTATATTTACAAAAAAAATGATAAAGAAGGTATTTGAAGTTTACAAATCTAGCAGTCTTTTATTAGTTCTGTACAAAGTCGTTATCAAAATAATTACAACTTGTTTACAGCGAACTTTGGAAGAGTTTTAGCACGTGTATCGCACCTCAATATTTTAATAAGTTATCAAAAAAATCTAATAAATATTAATTTACATTATGCTTTGGATTTGTAGATTATTAAAAGGCATTTGATTCTATAAACATTTCTATGGTGATTAAAGCATTCTGAATATTGTCATATTCTGAAGAATATTTATCAAAATGCAACAGCAAGGACTAAATTACTTGGTAGATTAATATTGAGAAGAAATGTCAAACAAGATAATATTTTCAAACTTTTTACAGTAGTTTTAGAAAAAGTATTTTGCAAATTAAAGTAAAAAAATTAAGGAGTAGAAATACATAAAATAAAAATCATATCTTAATTTTGCTGATAATGTAGTTGTTTCTGTAAATAATTATTCAGATCTTTGGAAGATGTTGTATGAGTTGTCAGATGAAAGTAATAAAATAGGACTCAGACAAATATTGAAAGACTAAAGAAATTGGATTTTTTTGGATGAATTAAAAGAAATTAACAACTATAAATACCTAAGTCTGATTATTAACATAGATGAAAACATAATGAATTAAATTAATCATAAAATTAAATTTAGAAGGTTGCCTTCAGTAAATAAGTTAATATTAAAAGAAAATATTGTTTTTAGTAGATGTGTTTCACTAAATTTTACTTATGGACCTGAGGCTTGGACATTTAACAGAGGAACAATACAAAGACTTTAAACCATTTAAGAAAATAAAGAGAAATGTGTGTTAGGAGATTGGATATTAAATTTATATGCGAATGAGGAAACAAGAAGATACCATTGATCACTGAATTAAAATATTGAAATGGATCCAGATGGATACATTTTTCGAAGAGATATTAATGGACAGATAGCTGATGTTTTAAATTGGATCTCAAGAGATTGTAAACGATCTTTAAAAAATCCATATGTCAGATTAATGGATGAAATAAAGAAGTTTACTGGAATATCATGCAGAAGTGAAGCTAGGAATCTGAGAGACTAAATTAAACTTGAATAAACCTTCAACACAGTGGATGATGATAATTAAAAATGATGATGAAAATACGTATAAGCATAGTGGTGTTCATAGAAATATTTTTTTTTGCTTCAAAAAAGTTTTTAATCTCAATCAATATTTCACACTTCCTCCAAATATATTAAATTTAATTGGAAAACTATTTTATTTTAATTTGGAAAGCATATCGTGAAGCATAATGGTAATGCCATTCAATTTGAATTATCAAACAATCACATTCTATTACCATAATTAACATGATAAATACCTGGATTAAAAGTCCTATGCATAAAATAAAATAAAATATTTTCAGAACTTTATTTAATCACATTTATTGTTTGCTCTGAAAGAATGTTTAATTTCATAGTAAGATCTTTATTTTATAGACTTTAATAACGTTTTTTTTTTTCAAGAACCAAAAAAAATTCTATATTTTAATTATTTTACAGCAAACATTAACATCCCTCAGATAATCTTTAATCCTAGATTTTTAAACTTTTATTGATCTATAGACATTCTGAAAATATTTTACTTTTTAATATTCTATTTAATTAAGCAATTTGATACCAGAAATCAAACAAAACTTTGAAGTAAAGTAAAGCACTTTACTGAAATCAATGGCAGATTTTTGCATAATATCTTAAATCATAAAATGAGTTTATTTTTTATTAAAACAAAATAACTATTAGCAACAATTCTATTACTGTACTTACTCCCAAAGTTTTATGTGTTGTGCTTCAAAATAAACTTTTCATTTTTCCTTATATTTGACAACTTAGATTACTAAATCTATATTTATTAGTTGTGATGCTGTGACAAGTAAATACAACATTTAACAGGTTTTTACCTCAAATTCTAATTTAATATGAAATAAAATAACTTTTTTATCATTTGTTTGTTATAATGGTGCAGTTAATTGATTTTTAGTTTTAAACCTTGCCATGAAAATCTGAGATTGTCGATAATAACAAATCATAAAAGATGTGTGTTTAACACATAAATCACCATTTATAATGCAATTTAATTTTATAAAATCATGCATTAAAATAGCAATAAAAATAATTAATAAACAATAGAATAATACTATTATGAATAATACGATATTGTAGTAAATGAAAAACAAATTGAGCAGCTATATGTTATCTGAATGTGGCTCTTTGAAACACATTTAAAATTTATAAATTTAAATTTACAAATTTTCATTACTATTTTTTCATTTAATTTTTTTTTTCAAATTATAGTTTATAAAACTGTATATATTTCCTGCAGCGAGATTGGTCTATGGTATCTTTAGTTAACAAAAAGTGTTATCCTTCTCTATAATATTCTGTACAATTAGCATTTTTAAACTTATTTTTCATCTACTTTTATTGCTTCAGTTACAATTGCATTTACTTCCATCAGAAATTTCAATAAATGTCATTAATTTTCTATTTACTCTTTGATAATTTTTGTTGTTTTCATATTTTATAAATTTTATTCAGTGATTTTTTTTTATTTTTCTCAATGTTTAATATGGTTGTCAATGATTATTAAAATAAAAGATTATTAATGGATCTTAAAACAAAAGCTTGCATTTTTTATATCAATCTAGTAAGTAAAAATATCCGTCAAGCTTTGGTAGCCAAGAAATCAGTGCAGCTTACTTGCAGACAAATTGTTGCAGGTTCCCGCGATGCATTGACATATAAAAAAATATATATAACCACTAATTTTACAAATATCTTTTAATCCACATACAAAATTTTAAAAGACATTTCTACATTCATTTGACAGTATTTTTTTATGTATAATATTCAATATTGGTTAATGGTGTGTTTGTGTTTCTACATTCCATTTTTTATTTAATTGGTTCTTTAATCCACTGCAAATTGTTGTATCGATAAATGAATTTTATATATGTAAAATATAGAAAAATATATATGTACAGGGGTGAATAAACAGTTTTAAGCAAATACAACAGAAAAGATAAAAATGAAACATTTTGATGCATTACAATAATTTTTTTTTTGTAAAATTAATTTATCAATAAGGAAATCTAAAAATAAAATTTGCATTTCTCATTTATAGTACTATAATTTTTTTTATTTACCTTTTTTTTTAATTTAAAAATAAATTTATTCTTTTCAACCTTATCATCTTTGAATGCTATCAGTTTGGGATCTGAAGAAAGTTGTCAACATGCTGAGTTCAGTTTATCTTATAATGTCATTGTTCTTCAACAATTTTTATGAGTGAAGAAACCTGCATTAGCATTTTGACAGAAGAATGATCTTCTTAACACATCAGTGTTAAATAAAGTTTTCGTATATGTGGTGGCGGAAAGGGTCACAAAATGGATGGAAGAAAATAATATAGTGGAAGAAATGCAAGATTTTCGATTGCATAAATCTATAGGAGATAGTTTATTTGTAGTTCCACAACTTATTGATATGAATAGAAATACAAGTAGACAGTTATATATAATTTTTATAGATATAGAGAAGGCATATGATAAAATAAATAGAAATAGATCATGTGTAAGCTTAATAAATTTGGGAATGGATGGAGCTTTAGTGAATCTTATTAAAAGATTGTATAAAAATAATTACTATAAGTATCAATTACAGAATATAGAATCAGTTAAAGTTAAAAATACAGTGGGACTAAGACACCTGTCATCTTTGTTTTATTTGAGAGAAATAGAGAGAGCATGGGATAGAGATACTATTAATAAGTGGCAAGAGAGTACATACATTATCAGGTCTTTTATTTGCAGATGATATCTTCTTATGGACAGAAAAAAGGGAAGATATAAAAGTTATGTTGAGAACATGCACAAGGGTGGATAAAGAGATGGAGATTAAATTTAATGAAGAACAATAAAAGTAATAATGATTAATATTGGGGGAAAAGAAGACAAAGAATTTTTATTTGAGAATATAAATATAAATGTATGGTGAATAGGTATAACTATTTGGAAATTGGCTTAAGTAAACAGAGAAATTGCTTGGATGAATGAGAGAAAAAAATGGTAAATGAAGCAAAGAAAAGATTGGGACTGATAAAAAATTAACAGTGTTTTCATATAATAAATATGATGTAGCTAGAATTTATGGAAGGGAGTGGCAATAGCAGAGTTAACATATGGTAATGATGCATTATGTTCTTAGTAAAGGGGTGTTATATTACTTAGAAAAAGTACAAAGAGAAGTAGAAAGATGTGCAATGAATGCAGATGTGTGGATAGCGAAGACAATTCAAGGAGGAATGGAATGGTCAGGTTTTTATATGAGAGAAGCAAAAAATAAAATGAAAATGTTTGGTAGATTGCAGTTTGTGGATAATAAGAGAATAGCCAAAATAGTATTTAATTGGGTTGTGAGTAAAGGGTAAGCAACAAGATGGGTGGAAAAGATAGTACGGTAAGCAGAAAATTTGGATAAAGATTTATGTCAGTATACTTATACAAAAGGTTGGATGATTGTATTAGGAAAATTGTTGAATGTTATAGTGTCAAGGAATGGGATAGAAGAATATATGCATTAATAAAGAAAGAATAGGAAGTTAGAGAGATGGAGAACAAATATGTAGAGTAAAAAGAGTTTAAATATATATATATAAGTAAACAGAATATTGGGTGTGAGTTAATTTATGACTATAGCAGGGAAAGTAGTTTATTGTTTAAGGCTCAAAGTGGATCTTTAGCAACAAGAGAATGTGGGTGATTTAGTCTGCAAGTTGTGTAAGGACAGCATAAAAAATATTAGGCATCTGTTAATTGAATGTAAATGTCTGCAAGCAGAAAGGGTACAAATAATGAAGTTGTGGAAGAATAAATTGTTTTAAACAAAATGATTATACAGAAAGTGGGTTCTTAGTTTTTATGCTTAGTTTGGGAAAAATAAGGGGAATTTAGATATAAAGGCCATGGAGTTGACTAAAATTATGTTGTGGAAATGCGATGAAGCATGATAGTGAAGAATATGGAAAAAACTTAGGGTGGAAATAGAAAGGGAAGATAAATTGGCTGACAGGTTACTCTGAGTATAGCGATTGAAATATTCTTGACTGAATTTTTTCCTCTTCTCCTCCCTCTCCAACCCCACCCTTATTCTTTTTCCTCTCATAACTAAATATGGAATTAAAAAGACAAATAATACTAAAAGTTCGAAACAACCTGTCAATGACAAATAATAAGAGTGTTTAAATTAACATTAACTTTAAAATAAATTAATTTGTCAGTATTAATCTTAAATATGTCAGTTACTTATCCCAGTATTGCTTCATGTAGTCAAATGAGTATTTAAGAAATCACCAAACATAAAATTAAATGAAGATACCCTAGTCCATCAGCACCCAATAATATAATTCATTTTACTCTATTTCAGTTTTTTACGATCCACAAAACCAAATATTATTTTTTTAACAGTTTATTTTATTTTTATTTCAAATCTTTTTTATTTTTTTTAATTTATAAGTATCTTCAGATAAAACATGTTGAACAGCACTTTGCAAGTATCTAAAGTTGTTTAACTTTATATGCTTTAACTTTATATTCACATAATTTAAATCATATAATTTGTATCAATTGTTTGCATTAAGCTTTTTTTAAAAAAAATAATGACTAATGCATTGGTCACTTTTTTAAAAATAGACCATATAACAAATATCAGTTAATTCTTTCAAACTATTTGTTGCCCTAATCATCATCACCACACACTTAACTTTTATATTCTTCTATAATTTTTTATATAGTTTGTACAATCTATTTTACCATACTTCAGGATTAGAGTTGCCATGACATAATAGTCCAGCCATAATTATTCTAACTTTGCAAATTATTCTAGTACTTTAGTTTTTATAAGAATTTTGCTGTCCATGTTTGTGATAATAGAATATCATACTTTTCTCCAATGGGGGTGGTGGGGTTTGCAATGGTAGAATGCCATAGCATGATTATTATAAAAACCTTTAAGTGCTAGAATAATTTGCAAAGTTAGAATAATTATGGCCTGACAATGCTAATCCATACCTATTTTACTTCTATCTACAAGTGTATTTTTTCTTTAAAATATATAAAAATGTGTTTTTATTCCCCCCTTCCATTTTTTTTATTTGACTAATAAAGAAGAGGGTAATACAGTATAGGAATTTAAGTGAGTGAATATGTGTATAGATAAGTAAAAAGATAAGCGATTTGTAGGTAAGGTGCAAATTAGTAATGATAATAAATAGATTTAAAGGTGAGGAAACAAGTAGAGAAAATAGTAATATGGGTAGACAGATGTGTGGATATGTAAGCAGCCAAATAGGCAGTAAGAATATTAAGTAAAAAATAAATGATGGAATAATTAGATATAGAGAGATGTAAAAATGTAGATAATTATTTTGCTGAGTAAATGCATCAATAGGTCTGTGAGTAGGTAGTTGTGTAGACAAATTACATGGCATGAAGAAACACCTGAATACAAATAAGTAAATATTAAATCACCCATGTGGCTAAGAAATTCTGCACCATCCTCTGTGAAATAAATAAATACATTAGAGTCCCTGTGAAGAATTTCAGCACTGCTCTCTCTGAAGTTAATATATAGTCCATATTTCAAAATAGCCAGCCTCAAACAGTGATATATTTATTTATTTCACAGAGAGCAGTGCTGAATTTCTTAGCCATGTGAGGTGATTCAATATTTGGATATTTATTTCGGTTTAGCGTTAACAACTGGGATTATTTTTGTAAATAAATAAATATATAGAGAAGAAATCATTTGAAGAAAAATTTTAACTACTATAATTAATTTTGTTATCTAGTATGTAGATAAAAAGATAATTAAAAAAGGTATCTACAAAAATACCGTACTTAGGCAGATAAACAAAAAATAGTTCAATAAAATAACAAACAGGAAAATGGGATTAAATAAAGTTATGTGCTCTATTTTTTTTTAATTTTTAATAGAACATCATCTATATCTCAATTTCCTATTACATATCACAGCAATTTACAAATGCAAGCAGTCTGACCACCCTCTTTCACTAAACATACATTTTTGATAACAATCCTATGTGTACCTAGGTTTATATATAGATTCTTTTTAAAAATATTTTCTTATTTTAATAACTACTACAAAAAACAATTAAATATTGATTTTTTTAAATCAGTAGTAATCATTGTTAGGACAGATGGAAACTATGAAAACCAATCATACATTTGTATTGGTATGGCAATTGTGTGTGTTTGTTTGCATGCATTACCATATCCTTTAGCAGTGACTAATAATATATGTCCCATAAGGTGTGGCACTGAATTGAATGATTTCTGAAAAATATATTTATTGATTCAAAACATTGTAAATTAATATTAATGATGATCTAACATTGATTTCCAAATAATAATTATAATAATAAATACTAAACAAATTTATGATTTGCTAATTATCATAGCGTCTGCTTTTTTCAAGTAGCTGAATATATCCAGGCAAGTTTATGATTTTTCTTTCATATCTCTAAATAATATTATCAGCTAGTTATATAATTAATGTTTAGCAAATGAATATATACCTATTTCTAGTTGAATGTTAATGGATTAATCTGGTTTGATTAATAAGAGTTGATGCACTGATCATACTTGATTTTAATATAAATTCATCTTCATCACAGTTGTCCTGCTTCTACAGGCACTAAGTCAATGATTAATCTTTACAATCTCTAAAAAGAAATCTGCAGTTTTAATGTTTCTAAAAAAAGTTTTCTGCATTTGTTTAAAGTTAAAAAATATTCTTTCTTTGTACTTTAATGATTTATTATATGTTTTTGTTATAGCAAAGTTGTTCTATGCTTCATTGTATTCATGAGGACCTAAATTATGCAGCACATCCAGCCTTAGAAGGAACCTTCTGTCATCTTGGAAAAGTAAGTGAATGATCATTACAATATTCAATTTAAAATAGTCTTCTTTTAAAACATTCCACTCTTGATTTTTTCTAATAATTGGTTGAGATAATTAAAATTTGTATAAACATCTTTTATAATTTGTAACTCATTCTACTGACTAAATAACACTAAACATTCTACAACTATAAGACTTACTAAAATTAGTATAGATACCTATATGAAATTATTAATTAACCTATATATGCATCATTTGATTAGATTTATTTTCACATTTATAAATATACATATTTTTTCCCTTTTATTATTGTATATTTAACATTGGATTTACAGTAATCCCTCCATACTAATGATATTTGGTTTTCAGCTTTAATATGTTAATTCATAAATAGTAGCAAATTGTACATTGAACCCCCATTGTGAATTTACAGGCATTGCTTTAATGCAAATATTTTTTTGTTATTATGTATACCAAAATATAAAAGTCATGTATATAGAATAAATTTTATGTGTTCTTAAAATGTTAAAAGAAAAATAAGTGTAAAGATAAAATGTGTTACTACTTTGTTTTTTAAAAAATAAAGAATAACTAACAGAAGCTTTCATCTGCTTTCCAAGAAACGGGGGAAAAAACTTTAATGCTATTTCAACATATATTTCTTACTGTTAAAAAATCAATGGAATTTTATAAAGAATTTTAATTAATATCATGCACTTTATGGAGATCCCCCTTTAGGGTGCTTTTCTTGACCTTTCCAGAGTGTAACTGAATATAGAGCTGTTGACAAAAATATGCCTTAAATTTTAATCTTTATCCTGACAATCTATTCATTATTATTGAATGCTGAAGAAATATCTAACATTTACATGCTAAAGAAAAAAACTAATTGTCTGAAGTTATTATTTCATGGAAATATATTTCTATAATTAACCTGTGAATCTACTTATTTTAAGATACTCAGAAGAAATCTGTAATAGAACCTTTCAGAAGAAAACTGCCTGGTGGGAACCAAAGGAAACTAAATTTTTATAATATTCAGAAAACATTAAAATCAAAGATAAATAGTCATGTTCCCACATTTAAAGATACAACATTAAAATAAATCAACTAAACTTTCTGTAGATATCCTCAAAGAGTTTGTAAATTATGAAGATTTTTTTTCCTCTCACATGTGATCACCATATAAGTCTATCAATTTGTAAATGTGTAAATACTTTTTATTATCATTATTATTATCAGTCTTTAATTACAGTTATTGTTATTATTAATAATTTTATTATTTATCATTTTTCATCTGAACCAAGCTAATTATTTATTTGTTAATGTAATAACTTATTAGGTGGAGAGGGATAATGATCAGGAAATATAATTGAATGTGCATATAAACTTGTTTTTATGCCTATTCAATTTGATCATTACTCATGACTAGAAGTTACTTGTCAATTAAAAATAAATTGTATACTGTCACTCTTCCGTGTACACAGTCACCCCCGTTAACTATCTTTAAATTCCCTTAGATGAAAATTTAATTGCTAATATCTTTTCTTATTATTTGATTGTTAATTGGTTTTAATACCAATTGTTCATGTGGATGCTTACCATTGTAATATATATTATGCATTTTGGTAAACACACACACCCATATATATAAATATCGTATAGTATAGATTTTTAATAAATATCTATATAGAAAAAAAATTGCTTGGCTAATTAAATTTTAACTAAGTTAAATGATTGATACAATTTATAAAAAGTACTGAATGAAAATCTCTGGCAATAAAAAATGTTGAAAATTGGTGGAGAGGGGGGGATATTTATTTTTGTTAAATATGGTCTCAAAAGATGGGTATTTGTGCATATATAAATTGTTTGGTGAATGCTGCATCAGTATGTATCAGCAGATATTTATCTATAAATGAAATTTTAATAAATATGTATAACTTCCATTTAAATATAATTTAAAAAGTAATTTAATTCTTTTACAAAATAAATAAATAAATGTATTTTTAATTGATATTTTAAAAAGTCTTCAATAAATTTACATTGTATTTATAAAAAATTTTCTGCCATCAAATTATTTTAAATAAGCGTATGCTTTTAATGATATAAGCAAAAATATACTATTTTTTTATTTCTTTTATCTTTTTTTTAAATTTTCCATATATATATGATGTACAAACCAGTAAAAAAAGAAATACTGGGTAAGATAACACATCTATTTTATTGCAAATCTTGGAAGTATTTTTTTTTACATTGCTTTAGTGGTGTCAAAATGGAAGATGTATATCTTGGAATGGCTTTGGTCCTCAATTACTTGATGGAGGCTGGACAGAATGGTCATTATTTAGTGAATGTCAGGGGAAATGTTTTGACAAAAGTAAAGGAATTAAAATGGCTTCCAGATTATGTAATAATCCTCTGTAAGTATTTATACTTATTAGCAAACTTAATATATCTCATTATATTTTAAAACATTAATTAAATAGTTATCAATATTTTAGTTTGAAGCATATTTTATTTCAATAAAAGAAAAAAAAATTATATTTTATTTGTATTTTTTTTCCTATTTTTTTACTATTGTTATTACTGTTGTTATTATTAGACCTCAAAATGGTGGTAAATACTGCAGTGGAATGACAAAAAATTATCAACTGTGTGAACTGGTAAGATATGTGTGTATATGTGTTCACTTGTACATGTGTGTTTAGAATAATAATAATAATGATGATGATGATGAAGACATTATTAAAATTTTGTACTGTAATATTGAGAAGCAGATAATTCAATTTGAATTATGATTTGAATGTAATAGAAATAAAATGAAATTATAATCTGCGCATTATGAATTCTATTGAACCAATTTATAGACTCTTCATCATCAATGTCAGATTTTTAACCATGTATGCACCTAAAGAAAATAAAAAAAAATGAGTAGTTTTTATCGATGTATAAAGATTTAGCACTGCTAATGAAAGTTTGTGAAAACAAAAACAATCTCTTATAAGATTTTTAGGTAGATTTAAAATCTTATTTCAATATAACTTATAATGACATCTTTTCATCATTATGTTTCATGTACGTATGGGTGCAATAATTATTTCAATAATTATGAATAAAAATACAAAACATTTCCATGTTCGAAATTAAACAGTACAATTGCTCCCAATAGTTGAAACTAAAATAATTATTTTTATTAAGTTTCAAATTTAAAAAGGACTTTATATTTTTATTTAATTATTACATGCAAGACTTGAAATCAAGAATACATATTAATTAGCCCTAAAAAATTAACATTATTAACTACATTCTGTGATTTAAAATAGTCAGGATCAATTAGATATTTCTGCTCATAATTATACACTACAATTGATTGAAAATGCTTTTACATTTGTTAAATTCTTTTTAGGGTCTAACCCAGGGACTGGTAATCTTTTTAGGGTCTAACCCAACTACTGGTAATGATAAAAGTTTATTTCCTAAAAAAGAAGATTAATTTCTGAAGGACTCTTTGACAATATAAAACCTGTTTTTTGGCAATATATATATATATATGTGTGTGTGTGTGTATGTGCGTATATGTTACAAATAATTTTAACGGTAAAAATAATTAAATATATATCTTAATTAATCAGTAGCGCTTTCAATTATGCTGTAATTCTTATCAATTGTAAAGTGATCAAAAGTGCTATTAATTAATTAAGATATATATTTTATTATTTTTACCGTTAAAATTATTTGGAACTTGCATGTAGCATATTTTTAACAGGTATTTACAGTTATATATATATATATTGTAATAAAAACTGAAAATAGTTTCTGATATCATCACTACAATATTTCTTCAAAATGCTTTATCCTACTACCATTTTTTCTTGAGATATCCTTACATTTTTTTCTTGGGCTGATCTTGCTCTGTTTTTTATGTCTGCATGTTCTTATAGCTTAATGTCTCTTGTTTCATAATTTGCTTCTGTATTTTTTTTTCATTTTTTGTTTAATATTATTTTTACACTGCTCATCCACTATTTCATTTATTTTTATTTTTTACCTCACTTTTTTTTGTTTTTACCTGTACAGTTAGTTCTCTTTATAGTTTTCTTTAGCATTTAATCATTTTTTAGCGATTTTTTTACTTTTATTAGTACTTTCTTCAATTCTTTTTCCCTATGCATTTTCTATATCATCTCTATTTAATTAACTATTTCTTACTAATAAGGTTTTTTTTTTGTCATCATTTTTTTATTTTTTTCCCCTAATTTGTTTTTATTTTTTCATTATCTAGTTCTATAGTTTATTTATCTTCATCCATTTTATTTAATACCATTTTTAGTTGTTTTTTTTTTTAATTTTTGTCTGTCATTTAGTTGTTTATTCATCATTTTTTATATTGTTTCTATTTTATCTTTTTTTTTATCTGTCCTTTTTTTATATTGATTTTTATTTTGTTTTTAGTCTGGTCCTCTCTTTTGTATATTTTTTTTTATATTCTTTAGTAATGCTTTAATTTTGTCTTTAATTTGCTCTCTTATGTTTATTTTTATCCATGCAAACTCTCTATACAGTAGTGCCACTCAGAGCAAGCCAGAATATTCTATGGATGCAAGAAGATTTGTACACAAAATCTTTATCTATTGTCTACTCATCCAATATTCCCAGTCTGCAAATCTTCTTGCATCCATTAATTACTCTGGCTTGTACTGAGACCAGAGATATTGGATGAATAGGCACTAGATAGGGATTTTATGCATGAACCTTTTTGCATCCATTGATTACTCTGGCTTGCATGAGGCACTATTGTATGGAGTTTTGCCTGTTGTAACAACTTGAGCTAGAATAAGAAATGGTGATCATGTGATATTTTTATCCATCCTTTTTAATACTTTTTCTATTTTTTCTTTGCCTTTGTTTATTCTGTTTAAAGCTGTTAGAATTCTTATTATTTTGTACATTTTTTGTTTAACTTCATTTGTTTATTTTTTAAACTCATGTATTCCTTTATTTTTTTAAAATTTGATTTGATATTTCTTTTATTTTTTATTATTATTCCAAACATCTATTTAGTCATATTGCTACTAGATAGTTCAACTATAACTGTTCATTTAGGTTCTTCATCTTATCATCATCATCATCATCATTAACTAGTATTCTTTTTAATCTAAATGATCTTTTCTTTTCAATTTTCTTTTTTAAAATAAAAAATGTTTACTACTTTGCATTTTTTATTTATCATTTACTATGGATGTAATATCATTTTCTCTCCTGCAATTTTCCAATACATCATTCCCCATCTAAAAAAAATTTTCTGACCTTTTTTTTGAATTGCTACTTTATTCTATGGCATGCATATATGTTAATAAAAAAAATCTGTATATAGTTTGATAATATGTCCATTTTGGACAGCCAAATTTATAATGGAGTGGTTATTCTAGCTTGCAGTGAGTTATAATACGTATAGTGAGTTTTGTCTGTTTTAATAATAGTTATAAACAAGCATAAGAAATTGTGACCATGTGATGTTTATTAGCTTAAAACAAATCCTGCCTAATAGGATAGTGGTAGCTATGGTTATTAAAGAACCAAAGATACCAAAATGTATAGGTACTGAACTACGTTCAGACTTATATGACTATATAAAGTAATGAGCTTGGATTGAAAATATTAAGGTGTTTTCAATTTAAGATTCATAGTTTTGTAGTTAAGTAAAGATAAAAGGTGGCTGCTGGTGGGTTGCATTAGATCCTAAGATCTAGGTGCAGTGCTCTCAGATCCAAGGCTCCTCACTGATGAAGGCTACAAGCCAGAAACTAGTCTGGGAATATTGGATGAGTAGGCACTAGATGGAAATTTTATGCACAAGTCTTCTGGAATTCATTGATTACTCTAGTTTGCAATGAGTGGCAATGAGTGGCAATACATAGTGAGTTTTGCCTGTTTTAATAACAAAATAACTGTTACTAAATTATTGCAATACATTTTTTAACTGTACTGTTTCTTTATGTGCCTGACTCACAGTCAACATCTTTTCTCTTACCTTTCTAAATATAAAGCTATATCAATTCAAAATAAATAAAAATAAACTCTTTCATCTTAGATTTTTTATTAAAAGTGGTCAAAATACTTTTAAAAAATAATTATAAAATACACCAAATCTTTTAAAAACTTGTTTTTTATTTTTTTGCCACCAAAATGAAATATATATATTAAAATAGATTTCCAACGTTTCGACTATTTCTTTATTTTTTTCTATAGTCTTTTTCAAGGAACTAAAAATATATAAAAAGGAAAAAAAAATCCATAAAAAAATTTTTTAAAACAAACAAAAATAAAAATCCTGTCACATATACATACTATTTTGGAAAATATATTCTTTACTTACTATGATTTCTTTTTCCTAACAGCTTCCAACTTTACATTTTGCTTAAATAAACATTTTATTGTTACAAAATATAGTGTTTTATCATCTTATCTTCAATTAACACATTTTTACATTCCTTTCTTGTTAAAAACAAAAACATTCTATTAAATTTCACAAAATATTTGTTATCTTCTCTTTTCCTTTACATTATGCAAAATGTAAAGTTGGAAACTGTTAGGAAAAAGAAATCATAGTAAGTAAAGAATATATTTTCCAAAATAGTATGTATATGTGACAGGATTTTTATTTTTGTTTGTTTTTAAAAAAATTTTTATGGATTTTTTTTCCTTTTTATATATTTTTAGTTCCTTGAAAAAGACTATAGAAAAAATAAAGAAATAGTCGAAACGTTGGAAATCTATTTTAATATATATTTCATTTTGGTGGCAAAAAAATAAAAAACAAGTTTTTAAAAGATTTTGTATTTTATAACTATATCAATTCATAATGAGAATATATCTTTCCGTTATTCTTAAGTCCAGATTTTTGTTATGGTTTTCCCTTCATTTTTTCTTTATTTTAATATGATAATTACTACGAATCAGCTGTTTTTAATCATCATCTGATTACTGGTTTAATTTTAATTAAACAATTTAGTATATTTAAAAAATTATATATATATATTTTTGTAAATACAATAATTTGTTGCTGACTATTAAAAATATGCGTGCGTTTTATTCAAATTTGCCTATTTATTACTTAAATATCTATATTCTTTTTTTTCTTTTTTCTATAAGAGGGTATAAATTGTTTATTTTAAAACTCCTCATAAAGTAATATCATACAAATCAGAGAGTAAGGGATCGTGTTAATATTTATTTTTTACAGTTAAGTGATTTAAGTTTTAAATATGCATAATTTTACAAATCTTTTAGTTTCATGTTTGATTTTAAAATATATTAGCTTTCACCTTTAGAGTTAACAAGCTTATTTTTTTTTATTTACCTACTTTGGTCAAAATAAAATAGAAATTATCTTCTCTTAATTATTTTTATATTTTATTTACACCAATCAAGAAAATTGTCTTTATTTTAACTACTTTTATTTTGTTATTCTAAAATGTTCACTATCTCTTTATTGGGAGATAAGGTAACTTGTATATATAGGACAAGATCATGCTTGGTTAAATAATAAATATTTGATAAGGATATATGTGAGAGATTATGACCTGGGTTAACCTATGAGTGTTGATTAAGCACAAAATGTATATTGGGGGTTATTTATATTTTAAGATTATATTTATTCATTTATTTTGAGAATATGTAGTGGAGCAGAGATTATTAAGTACATCTATAACAGAAATTACCCATGAAAAAAGAAATGAAATTTAATTACTTCATATGTGTGTGCGTTTAATTAAAATAGCAGATATAATAATCTTTAACTGAAATTTAAAGTTTATATCTGAGCTCGAGATAATCTCTAATTTAATAAAAAAATTAATGATAATCGTTATTGTAACTATTTTCTAAAGAGGATTATCTCAAAGCTGTGGAAGGAGTAAATATGACACGTGTACATCAAAATGTAACTATATAAATATATAATTAGATGGATCTAAAACGATATATTAATCTTTAAAGAATGAAAGGTGTTTTATGCATATCATAATTTAAGCTTCATTTAAACTAGTCATGAAATATTAAACATTTTTATGACAGATTAGTTTATTAATTTTACATTATATTAACAGTTAGTAATATTCAAAACATGTTGAATATTAAAAAGTTATTTTATTTAGAGCAATAAGTATCCTTTCTATTGATTACTACTATTTTCGGTGCATTTATCAAAATTACATATAATTTAGTATTTATAACAAATATAACTTAATTTAACATATTAAAAAGTGGGGTTATAATTATTCTTGATTTATATAAAATAGTTTAGTATTATATAATTTGCTTAAATATTATATAAACTTCCATTATTTGTAAAAACATTTTCCACACTTTAAAAATAATATGTATTTCACAAAATTGACTATCAATGTACCTATTTTTCAATATTCTAAAGTATAAAATAAATGATTTGGATCTTAAAATACTTGAAAAGTCTGTTTTAGCTATAACACCCAATATGAAAGCTTTCATTATTCATTTTATAATGATCAAATATCATCAAAATATAATTCACTTTAAAATTTGCATTAATGAGAGTCAATATAGATTTTTCCATCAATGATTACAATTCATCTCAATGCATTTTCTAAAATTACTTATAATATTTCGAAATATAAACTTCTAAAATCTCTAACTATATAAATACAATGTCCTCTGGTACTAAAGCCAACTATGCTCAGATGGAAAATTAATTCATTTTCAGTTTGTTTTCTAAGATACTTATATAAAATATATATATTGGACATACATATTAGATAATAATTATTACAAAGGTTTAAATCTTAAATAACTCACCCTTCTCATAATATAACTTTTTGTAATGCTTTTATTTAGAATATATTTTAGACTGCTAGCAATATTTTTCAAATCTAAATAAAACAGTTGTATTACAATTATCTTTTAAATGAACATGTAATAATTTCATTTAATCCAGTCATATATAGATATATAATTATCATTATTTATAGATAATTCAAACCCACAATATATTTATTCTTAAATTCTATTAATCGAAAATATTTATTGACAATGAATATTCACAATTTATAGCCCATGTATGAAAGGTAACAAAACATATGGAATTTTGTTTTTATCAGTGCATCTTTCACCTTATCTCAATATTATCTCAATTGTCCATCATCCCAGAATTTAGACAGACCTCTCAAACTATAGATACATTTGTAACACACTTTTTCACGATGGTAGGATAGTACATGTTAGAATTTATCTTTGTAAATACATTTTAGACTTACTTAAATTTAAATTCCAATATTAATTTTTAAATATATATTTTGAACTTCTATTACATCACATATTACTGAAAGATAATCAAAGACATAAAAAAGATCCCCCAAGATGCACATTTTGTGCCAAACTAGAATTCATCAGTTAGCCCAAAGAACAACCTCTTACACTTGTTTTTAAAACATCATTTGTTCAATAGATAGATAGACAGACAGATAGATAGGTAGACAGATAGACAGGTGTTGCTGGCCTAACCAGTAACAGTACTAGCATGGTAATTGAACCTAGACCCTTAGATTTTTTAATATTGAAATTTTAAGATAATGCTCTAACAAACAGCCATCATGCCAAAGGCAACAGTCAATTCAAATTTCATACCCTTATCTATGATGTTCCTCCTGATTTCTCTCCTTTTTTTAAGAGCAAAGTCGATTGATGATTTTCATACATTATGTATACTCACACTAGGTTGGTGTATGGAGTTATTTACCATTGTCATGTGAGCAACATCTTTCAGCTTTTTCCTCTCTATCCAATATTTTTGTATGATCCCAAATGAACATATGTTCATTGGATACATTTTTCCACATTCACATGGTATTTCATACAAACAGTTTTTGCTTTTCAGCATTTCCAGTTTAAACTTTGTAGATATTAGAATTCCTCATAGTGTGGCATGGCACTGGAAAGCATTCTGATGCTATACATTGCAGTTTTTTTTATTTGTTTGTTAATTTTGGAATATATGGATGCATTACTGTAAATAATTGTTTTTTTCTTAAATAATTTCAACTTTATTTATCTTTCAAAAGATTCTCCTTCTCAAAAATTTGTAGCTACTTTTTGCTTTGAAATCATCAATCATTTTTTTTCTAGTACTATTTGTTTTCCAACAGAAGTGAACCATGAAATTTTTAGCAAGGTGTTTTATTGCAATATCATACTCCAAAAAGGAAGCAAGGAAAACAAAACACGGTATTTCTAATTTCACAACCAAACAATCACTTTACATTTCCATACCAATCATTGTTAAAAGATCTAAGGTATTTTTTTTATTTTTACTAACTGCTATTTGATAAATAATAATATCTGGAGTGGATCAACTCTTACTTTATATTTCAGGTACTCATCTTATAGGTAAAGACGCCACTCTATGGCGCGGTTTTCACACTAAAACACATAAAAATGCTGTTTTCATAACCTACATGTTCGAACCCGCATTTTCTATAATACAACTTTTTTGTTGTGCTACAGAATGCAGGCCACTATGTCACATCACAGTACAGCATGTATGTCGCATCACAGCAAATACATTTTCTGAATTCGCACAGTTTATAAAATAGTTACGGTTTGATGAGAGAGTTTGTATTTGAATTGGATGAAAATGTTGTTTTCATTGGATTTTTTTTATTTTAAAGTATTGAAATGTTCAGAATTTTTAAAGTAATAATTCTAAGACTTTTTACAACATACTCTGTTGAAGTTTTAATTGGGAAAATGTTAAATATCTCTGTTTTTAGTGATTTGCAATTAGGTAACACGTCAAGTAATGTACTGTTCATAACATTCCACGAGACAAAGAAGATTCAAAGAAGATTCTACCATGTGTATATTTTTGAACTAAAAAAGAGCAGTACCAAAAAAATATCCAGTAAGAAAAGTACAAATATACATGATTTTTTTGTAAATTTCATAAAAAGCAAATATTATAAACATGTTTAATAAGTAAAAAGGACATTTATATGTGTTTGTTGTTGTGAAAAAAGTTTGAGTTTCTGTCTTTTGTCTGAGTATGGTTACGATTTTGAATTATTTTATTTTAGCATTACAAACAACAGAACACTAACCCTAAAACTACCACTAACCCTAAAACTAACCCTAAACCTAACCCTAAAACTAACCCTAAACCTAAACCTAACCGTAACAACTTTTACTTTTTATTGTCATTCTATTTGAAGTAAAAAATAGCTGTAATATCTCTTTGTCTGTAAAAAAAAAAATGTAAAACGAAGACTAAAAAAATATAAAATAGACTAAGAAATTTTACTTTTTATTACGATTATTATTTTTTAGTTAAACAACAACAACAAAAAAAAGTCGTAACACAAGTAAAAAAATATCCGATAAAAAATTGATAAAAAAAAAGCCGTAACACAAGTAAAAAAATATCCGATAGAAAATTGATAAAAAAAAAAGCCGTAACACAATTAAAAAAAAATATATGATAGAAAAAACACGAATCAAATTGTAATTTGTTGATTTTATTTTACATTTATTATTATTATTTAAATTGTATACATTAATAAAAAATAATATTTATAAAAGATGATTTTGTTTTGTTCTTTATTTTCGAATTACAAAAAAGCACAGCAAAATTATTATAATCAACGACCCGGGAATGGTCATATTTTATAGTTTTAGCGTGAAAATGGCACAATCCAATGGCATCTTTATCTATAAGACAAGCACCATATTTCAATTTTTTAATGTAATGACAATTGAAAAATATATTTTTATATATAAATATTCAACACTAACACCTATCATGATATATATTTAGCATGATATTTTTTTATTATTTTGTAATATTTTTCTGTAATAAATATTTATTTATTAATTTATAAATGTTAATTACAAGAAGAAAGCAGCATATTTTATTGCTCATAGTAAATGAAAACAATAAAAATGTATTCTCTCTGAAGAAAAACCAAAATAAATAAATATACAAAGCTAAAATAATTATTGGCTCTGCTGGAGTGAACGGTATTTACGGTGATAAAAGCAGATGAATCTCAAGTGGAACTCACTGAAATTCATCACATATGAAGTTTCTAGCACTGCATGTTTAGTAGCATTTTTGAATAAAAACCCAATCATAACTTAAAATAATTATTTTAAAAAATAGTTTAATTTAATTATGCAAAATATTGAATGATTGTTATATTATTAATATTTTAAGCAGAAATTTAATAATTAATTTTGTTCTGGGATGTTACAATGCTGCAGTAATTATTGATCAATCACCATTGTTTTCTACATATTCTTTGCAATATTTTTTCTCTATATTTTTCTCAAAACTTTTCATTTTTAAGTGCATGTTGAAAACAATTTCTTTTCATGTTTTTTCTAAAAAATATTTTTGCCTTTACTTTTTTCAAATTTTGTATATTATTCATTTGTATAACTTTTTTGTTTCATTCTTTCCTAAATCCAAAGCTCAAAAGCCTATCATTTTATTTTCTATTTGTTCCTAATTTCCATGTTTTTTGTTTTATATTTATAAACATTCCAAACCAAACATTTAATAAGCTTATTACTTCAAAGGTTCACAAAATAATTTTTAGCTGATTAAAATCAAACAATGCAATTTTTACTGTGATCTTTTATCACTACTTTCATAATCACTTAAGTAATTTTTAAACATTTAAAAGCTTTATCTTTTGTATAATTTGCTGTACACTGTTTACTTTTAGTTTTTTATTAACGTTTTTTTTTTAATGTGCTTTAATTTTATTTGTAAATAGTTTGGGTCTAAATTTTCTTTATATTCTGCAATATTATACATTTTATTAAGCTCATTCATATATTCTGGAAGTATGTCTATATTATTAATAACATTTATATAATAAACATTTTTATCCCAATGCTTACCTGAAAAACAATCATTAAACGTTTAATCTAATCATATAATAAATGAAATTTAAAATTTCCATGTCTATTACTTCTCTAAGACTATCATCACGGATATATTTTGTAATAAACATCTTTTTTTCCACATTTATATCTGTTTTTCAATATATTATTCTATTAACTCAATTCACCCAAACAAATGCTCCTTTTTGAAATTATTTTACTCCTCTCTTTTTCTTTGCGTATATATATATATAAAATAAGAGACTTGAACTCGAACTGTCAAGCTTCCTACATCAATCTAATCTATCTTATACAACTGATACATATGACCACTTACATGTGAAAAATGTATGTCATCATGTGTATCAGATTGTATAAGATAGATTGGATAGATATAGGAAGCTTGAAAGTTTGAATTCAAGTCCCTTATAATTATGTTAAGTTTAGTGTAGACAATATATATATATATTCAACTCAAATTGTGAATATATATACAGATAAATACTCACAATTTGAGTTGCATCTTTCGTTTTTACATATTTTTTTTTTTTAATTTCAATTAAGTTTTAGTTATCAACAATCCTAATCTATTGAAAATGAAATTATGCAAGATTACATGAAAGATTAGTTTCTTTGATACAACGTTTTTACACGTTATAAAATTAGATTTAATTATAAATTTTATTAAACGCATATTATTATATTAAGTAATATTTACTAAGGCTGTAACCTTTAGGAATAAGCGTCTGAAAAATTCGAAGGTAGGAACCTCTACAGGTCTAAGCCACAAGCTTACGCTATGAAGAAAAGAGGGAAACCTTCTTTACTTCAACCTAATGTGCGTTTAATAAAATTTATAATTACAACTTTAAATTATCGTAATAGATTTCTTACTATAAGATCTTTCCATTGACTCGTTGTAAATTGTAAGATTTCGTGAGTATTAATGTATAATAAGAATTGTGGACTTAATTAGTGAAATATTGAATAGCTTCACACTCTTAGATCTAACCACTTCAGCTTCACCTATTCATATATAAAAAGTAGGTTGAAGTAAAGAAGGTTTCCCTCTTTTCTTCATAGCGTAAGTTTGTGCTTAGACCTGTAGAGGTCCCTACCTTCGAATTTTTCAGACGCTTATTCCTAAAGGTTACAGCCTTAGTAAAATTAGATTTAGTAAATTCTACAGTTCATTCTTCTGAGTCACAAATAAAGATATAATCATCAATTAATTCTTGATCGCTTTTATTTACCTCGTGAACTTCAACATTTCAATTGGAATTTCAAAATGTTCCTGTGCTTTATCAATTTTTAACTTAGTTAAAGTTTTCACAGTTATATTATTCATTATTGCACTATCTATTGTATCAACATGATTTTTTTAGTTAATATAATAAAAGGCTTATATATATATTACTTAATTTTTTTCTATTTATTCAATATATCTATCTACTTTATTACCATTTTGCCATTTCTAATTTTATTGTTGGTCCTTTTTTTTCTTTCCAAATTATTTTATTTTTTTATAAATGAAATCAAAACTATTTTCTCTTTATAATTCTGTTCTTTTTCTATAATCTCTTTTTAGCTGCAATCTTCTATTTTTATCTGTTTTATCAAAAATCGTACTATCCATTGTTTTTTCTATATGTGATGTGATGTACTGTAACTTCTCCTTACACAGAGTCAGGAATCTCACAGCAACTATGCTGAGAGTTATCTGTTAGCTACTTTAATTTCCATTCTCCACTCTAAGTTTTCAATATTCTTCTCTATCCTGCTCCATCCCATTTCCACAACCTAATCTTTGTCAACTTCATGGCCTTTATATCTAAATCCCCCTTATCTTTTCCCAAATCCAGCATAAAAACCAAAAATTCAATTTCTGTATAATCACTTTGTTTATATTTATTCTTCTACAACTTCATTATTTGTACCCTTTCTGATTTCAAGTATTTACATTCAATTAACATATACTTAATATTTTCTATGCCTTCCCTAGACAACTTGCAAACTAAATCACCCACATTGTTCTATTTATGTGCATATTCCTTTGTTGCTAAAGATCTGTTCGAGCATTAAACAGTAAACTACTTTCCTTGCTATTATCATAAATTAACTCACACCCAATATTTTGTTTACTTCTATATATATTTAAACTCTTTTTACTCTCCATACTAGATCTCCATCTCTCCAACTCCCTATTCTTCATTAATGAATCTATTCTACTATCCCATTCCTTAACACTATAACACTCAACATTTCTCCTAACACAATCATCCCACTTTTTGCATAAGTATATGACATAAATTCTTTATCCAAGTCTTCTGCATATTGCATTACCTTTCTCACCCATATTGTTATCTTCCCTTTCTTCATAACCCAATTAAATCCTATTTTGACTATTATTTTATTATCCATAAACTGCAATCTACCAAACATTTTCATTTTGCTTTTTGCATCTCTCATATAAGAACTTGACTATCCCATTTCTTCTTAAATTGCCTCCATTGCCATCCACACACATGCATTTTATGCATGTCTTCTTACTTCTCTTTGTATTTTTTCTAAGTAATCTAGTATCCCTCTACTAACATATAATGCATCATTATCTTATGTTAACCCTGCTACTGCCACTCCCTTCCATACAATTCTAGCTATGTCATACTCATTATATATAACATTATTTTAATGTACACCATCTATAGAAATTTTTTATAAACTTTCAAATGGCTATGCTTGATGAGACATCAGGCATCATCAATCTGAAAACTATTCAAGACCCTACTATACATAGTATTGCATTTTTTATTTACCTTCACTCACATTGTCCAATTTTATATTAAACTTTGAATATAATTTAAGGGTTTCTTATATCAGCTTATTATTAATAGATAAAGAAGTGCTTTAAATCATATGAATTGCTTTCAAATACCATTTATATATGTAAGTAATTAATCAAAAATCACAAATACGCATCATCTACAGAAACTTTATGAATGTTCAAGTGTAAACATTTCATGATATCAATTAATATCAGAAAAACATGTCTACCAAATATTGCTTGACTTTTTTTCTATCAAAATTGCTACTGGACAATTCAAAAATATTTCTATAGATAGTGTAACTTAAATTAACATTATTTCAAATTATTATACATTTGACATGTTATTTGAGAACAAAGTTATTTTAAAATGAATTTTATTAAACCTTTAGTCTTGTCTAATGAAGCTCTTGCTATAGAGAGTTTAATTAAATTACTAATAAAATTATGCTCAAATTTTAATATCAACCTAAATGTTATAATTAGATTAAATAGAAATTGTATCACTGTGTTTGAAGAAGACTCATATAGTTTTCAGATTGCTGGTGTCATTGATTATTGACAGAAACATATGCCCAGAAGTGATTGGTTGATTTTTTTTATCAAACATTGCCTTTAAAAGTTTAATAAATTTTTAAAGATGGAATAAGATTAATTATCTAAAATTATTACAGAATTGTCTCCTATTATCATCAAGAATAAAGCTCTTATGTTGAAAATACAAATTAATTTAACCATCAAAAAAAATGTAAAATTAATTTTTAAAAATTACCAAAGAAAAGATAAAATTATTGTAAACAGTATTCGACAAGTAGATTGAAGTTCTTCATATTTTCAATGAAAAGAAGAAGAAAAACCATAATGAAATAAACATAAGAATAATAGAAAGGTTGTAATAAAAATGATAATAGAAAATTATTTCACCATTACCATTTTTGACTTTTTTTTTTTTGAAAGCTCCTGTCTACTATTTAAAATATGTTTATTTTATCATTTTATTTTAATGATTTTGTATGTTTTAATTTTATATATATATATCTGAGTATATTCTCTTTTTTTGGTTCCTAAAGGAGTGCAGCTTACAGAGAATCAATATTCAAGATTTTGCAGATTCTGAATGTCGTTTAAAAAAGCAACTAAATCCTAATTTTACTGGACAAGGATTACAAATATTGTCTGACAGAAGTGAGTTAAACTTTCACCTTTTTATCATTTTTTTATTATCATAAATTATATGTGTCTGTAATTTACATTCAGTCTTTTTATTAGCAGAAATAGTCCAACTTTGTCTCTGTACTCTAAAGCCATTTACAGGTGTATGCATATTCAATTGACATCAAAAACTCATCCAGGAATTTAATAACACTTCCATTCAATATTTAGTAAATAGTTATACTTAAATATGCAGCAATAAATAGAATAAATCAGATTATTGTCATGTACAACTGTTAAAAAGTTGAATTGTGCATATGGTAAAAAATTAAAAATCATAGTAAAAATGTATGTGCCATAAAATGTATCACAATATAAGCTTATAGAATGACTAATTAACAAAAACTTTTTTCACTAAATGAAGATTTATATAATAAAGCAGTATAGTGAATATTAAATAGGCTGATAAATATCTTTGCCAAGTAAAACTTACAATCAGTGTAGTTTATTTGTCTTTTTCTATCTCTAACAATAAAAATGTAAAACAAATTTTTTTCAAAAATATTTTCCTAGAATCATCAGGGCTAAAAGTAGAATTTGAAACCTGATTACCATTGAAATCAAATAAAAATATAAAAAAATCAAAATGAACATCTGACCAAAATGGTGAAAACCTAAATAAAAAAATTTAGTAATTAATTTAGTTCTCTTACTTTTTGATATTTCTAGAAGTAAAAATGCTATACATATTTTTAATATATTCTTCTAGATTTGTACCCATAATAATTTCATCCATGAACCATATAAGCAGAATTTGCACTTTTTTATGTCGAGTTAATAGCATATTGGGAATGCATGAAGTAGCCTTACAATTGGGTCTATAGTAGATTACTTTAAATTATTCTATAGCATTCACTTAAAAGTTGTTTTTTTTGTACATTTTTGAGCAAGAATTTGAACTAAAATGTGAATTCACTAATAATAATTTTGATAAAGATAGATAAATGTCAATTTCATTCAGGAAAAAAACATCAATAAAAGAAAAAGTAGAGTGGAATTTCAAATAAATGAAAAACTTGTCATTTGGATGAAATGTAGTCCTTGTATTTGTACAAATTGTTGTTTTATTCAATTCTTTTCAGCACAATTTAAAAGAGTGTTATAGTGGCCAAATTGATAAACTTTCATACTTTTTCTTTTAAAAATACATTTTTATTCTTCATAAATTATTTGCATATTTCAATATATTTGTTAAAATATTAACTTTGCAAATGCAAAATAATATTTAATTTGATGTATATTAACTTTGCAAGTAAATAAAAAGAATAATATCTGAAACAAATAACTAGAACAAAGCATTTTATCTCCCTGGGCAAACAAAACATTTTTCAACAACTAAACATAATAGTCAACCAATTTCATATTAATAATGCATGTTTGTATAAAAAAATTCAAGCTGCTAAAACAATCTTTGAAATTTAAAAATTCAAGTATATAACTTTGAAAAAATGAAAAGTAGTATTTATGATCTGTTTTATATTAGAATATTTGCATTTGAAATAGTTTTCTTGTAAAAAAAAAATTTTCCAAATACAAGCTAAATCTAAACATTATACATTAATCAGAAAACAAATAATTTAATTTTACAAAATAAAATAAACAAATTATACCTTAAACTGATATTTTTCAATTTCCAGATTTTAAAACTAATAAATGTTGATATCAGAAAAGTTTCAAATAAAAATTTGATGAAAATGGTGGAAATCTACACACTAAATATAAAGTCATTAAATCAACATAGCAATTGACTTAAATAAAAAATGTTAAACAAGCATTATTGTATGGTATAGGAGAATTTTAGATCATTTCATCTTTAAGTAAAACATATCACATTTAGTGTATTAATTTTAATAGTGAATCAGAAAAAAATTGCTTTAAAAAAATGATCTGTATTAAAGTAAAACAATATTTCTAAAAGTGAAAACTATAAAGTGGTTGGTAATTAATGTTCTGAATATGTTATTTGGCATCAACTATCTATTTTATTTTTAAAAAATAATAAATTAAAAAAGTTCACTCTTACCAAAAAGTTTTCCTTATTTTAAGTAGTTTGTGTTACAAAATTATAGAATTGATTGAATTATTTTTTTTTTTTGCAAATGTGGAATAATCAGGCAAATGGTGTGTAATAATATCAATTAGATAATCATTTGTTAAATGATTAAATAATCATTTAAAGATTTTTGGTTAGGGTCTTTTTGTATAAATGTTTTTAATGCAAGGGGTTTATTACCAGCAAACAATAACTCATCATATCCAGAAAAAGAACTGGATTAAATAATGTTATAAGGCAGGCTGAGATTTCTAGGAAAAATTGAATCATTATTTAATGTTATTTCTCAATAAAAATGGAATGCGTGAAATTAATAGTGAGTGAATTTTTATTATTATATGTAAGCTTGTTTACATTTTATATTTGAAAAAATAAATTTTATTTTTCATTAATATCTAATAACCGCATAATTAATTTCATATGTATTTTTACATTTCTATTTTTTACTTTTTATGCTTAAATAGTTATTGTAATAAGTGACATTCTGGAACTAATGAATTCATTATAGTAAATTCCCCTCAATATATATATATAGTGTAAAGGTTGGGGTGGTGGGGGTGATTTTTACAATATTTATAATATCATATATGTTTTTTCAAACAAAAAAATAGATTTTCTTTTTTTTTCTATTGTGCCACATTTTAAGTAGTTATGAAGAAACAATAGTAAATGTTTTTGTTATTTTAGTATACACATTTTGTTTCATAAAACTAGCAATTCCAAAAAACCTCGATATTTCATTTAAATTTACAATGAGAAATTGTTGTGGTTTTTCATTTCCTTTATTTGCTATTTTCAAGCTATTTTGATATTACATTTTGGTAAAATTTTAACCAATTTGTGCTTTTATTTACACATTAATGTACGAAAATCATATGCTTGCATATATGCTTGCTTCATTGTTGCTTAATTCTTGCCTATTTTCATCATATTTTTAGAACTCACATACATAAGTAATCGGCATGCATGTGTGTGTACAATTACATATTATTTAAAGGCTAAATAACTAAGCAAGTTAAAAGGTTAAAAGCTAACTAAATTAAATTAAATAAAAGATAATGGAAATCATACAATGGAAAAAGGTTGGTAATGGAAATAAATCATTACATGAAGTAAGGGATGGTGTCTTATTCCCTATCTATGGTCAAGATCAATCATATAATTACAGTTGAACATCTTTAAGGTCTGGAGGCATTAAAAAGGTGTTGTAAATAAAATAAAACCAAAAGCCAGAAAACAGACTTGGCAACAGGTTCAGTAATTATGAAATAAATACATATGAACTCAGAAGGGGGTATTGTTAAAAAAATTATGTAATTTTTCATTAAAATGCTATAGAAATTATATATATATTTGTGTGATCTAGTAGAATGTGAGTAATTTGGTGTGGCTTCTCCATGGGCATTGGAAAAGAGTGGCATCACAATGGTAGCTCCTGCAAAATTATGAAAGCTGTCCACATTCCAGTCAACCCTCATGCTGATCATGGAAGACACATTTAACTGCCATATCTTGAACTTTGCCAAGAAGGGAATGAAGCCATGTGTATAGTCTTCCAATTATAGTGTCCATCATTTCACATATGACATGAATTCATCAAGAACATGACCATAAATACTGCCACTAAAACCTTACTATTTTTTTTAACAGTAACTTCATTATTTTCTTATTAACGGTAATCACCAATATATGTATTTCATGCTAAACCAGCAATCATCAGTTGGTCTAGATTATTATCCTCACACATATATATAATCAGTACTCAGCTTTATATTAAGATAGCCAATATTTATACTTTAATGGACAGGCTTCAAACTATTCCAACTCACAAATCTTTAGCCTTCCATTTCATTAAAAATCTGATGATGGAATGTTCAAAACCCTTGATAGCGCCAAGGTTGTCATCCTACTCATGTTGACATATTAGTCATTCTGACCCCTCATGTACAGGAGAATAATCCATTTATATATACATATGCAAGGGATGGTCAGACCTTTTACACACTATTTATATAAATTAATACATTGTACAGGCTTAAACCTGCATTTTTATATATTTAATATATGCGGGGTTCGAACTCAGACTTTCACATGACCCACCACTCAAAATGGAAGGCTAAAGAGTTGTGAGTTGGAATAGTTTGAAGCCTGTCCATTAATTCTTCAACCCCCTCTTCTGGGGGCCCTCCCCCCCCCTCTGCCCCCTCCCCCTTCCCCTTTTCTTTTTCTAATATTTTATTTGATCGGTTGGTTGGTGTTGTTTTTGTTTTGTTCTGTGAGGGTGGTTTCTTTTTTTTTTTTTTTTTTAAAAAAAAAAAAAACAAATTTTCATTACAAAAAAAAAAACAAACTTTTCTGTGCTTTGGTGTCCCTTCTCTTTCCCCCCAATCAAGCACTTTAGACATTCTGAAAAAAACCAAAAAACAACAAAAAAAAAAAAAAAAAAAAAAAATTTACATTTCTTATATTTTTATTTTATTTAAAATATAATTTTTAAAAATTAAATTTTAATTTTTATTATATATTTTAAAAAAAAACAAAATTTTTTAAAAAATTTATTAAATATTTTATAAAAATTTTTAAAAATTTATAAAAAATAAATATTTAATTTTTCCTTTTCTAGAAAATAAAAAAAGATAAAAACAACACCTTTTTTTTTTTTTTTTTTTTTTTTTTTTTTCCAAAATAAAAAAAATTTTTATAATAAATAAAAAACAATTTTTTTTTAAAATACCTTTTTTCTTTTTTTTTCTCAAAAATAATAATAATATTTTTTTTTTATAATATTATATTTTTATTTTATTATATAATAAGATGATATAATTTAATATTTTTTTTTTTTTTTTTTTTGTGTTTTGGTTTGAAATTTATTTTTTTTTTTTCCCCAAAAAAAAAATATTTTTTTAGGGGGTTAAAGTATAAATATTGGCTATCTTAATATAAAGCTGAGTACTGATTATATATATGTGTGAGGATAGTAATCTAGACCAACTGATGATTGCTGGTTTAGCATGAAATACGTATATTGGTGATTATTTATCTTTTCAACATGTGTGTGATCAGGTGGGTCAGCAATATGAGATGGCACTGAGAATGGTGGGTCGTGTGAAAGTCTGAGTTCGAACCCTGCATATATTACATATATAAAAATGTAGCCTGTTCAATGTATTAATTTATTAACTGTAATGTAAATGTTCCTATTAACTATAACTTAAAATTTTATTAGCTGAAACTCCAAAACTCTTATTCATGCACTAGTCTTGGCTTGAAAAATTTTTAAAAATTAAATCATATAAAAATCTGCTGGTTTAGATTATTAATTAAGTTCATTTTTTTATATATTCTTTACTTGCCAAAGCTTGAATGATGGAGGAAGTAATTTTAAATAATTTAAAACATGTTGGCATCTCTCTTCTCATGGCATCCCAAGAGATATCAGGAGGTGAGAAGATGCTAAGAATAAAAATAGTTAAATTAAAGTTAAAATAATAATATGTTGTTTTGATTGATTATCATTTTCTTCTAGCCTCATTGTTTCAAGTAAAGATGCTTTTCTTTTAAAAAACTTGTTTAGAAAAACTAGCTAGGGATGACAAGTGATATTATTATTTGTTTCTTTATAAATATCCTCATTTAAGTGTTGCCCTATAAATGTTTAAATAAAATATCTAAATTAATTTTGTTTTATAAATTATATTTTATCCATAAGATAAAAGTAATTTTTAATTATTTGAAATGGTCCATATTCATATATTTATGCAACATGATGCTATGTATGTAAACTGAAGCTATAAATTATCTTTTATAACATTAATGTAATAAGTACAGACTAAACATCAATTAGTATTACGGGTTATTAAGATCCCCCCCCTCTCCTCAGATTATATGTTATGGCTAGATTTTGACTTGTAAATTGTGAATGGGGTAATAATTTAAATAAAGTTCATATTTGGTTATAAAGGGGATAGATGCTGTTATTATCTAAAGAATTTTATTTTAAATTATTATGGGTGGAAAGTTAATTAAACATTATTTTTTTAATTCCTGTAATTGCATTACCACATATAATTGTGCATTAATGCTTATATTAATATATTGCATTACCTTCTTCTTGCATGATTTATTTTTATTTATTCATGTATATGCAGTACATCTTGTGCCTGCTATATTCTGTATATGTGCCTGATGTATCTAATATAAATATCAGCATCAGTCTACATAAGGCTGATGGACCAAAGATCCCAGTCCCACAAATCCTAGATTAGGGCACATTTGCATTATTTGGATGCATCTTCAGTTAGAAGCAGAAACATGCCTATGGCTAGGACATCTTTTTTACTCATAACTCTTGGCACCAAGATTTCTAAGCCAATCCCTCATCTGATAACCATTGAACTGTCCACTAGCAATGTAGTACTGTGATGCACTAAGTTGCCTCTAAAAGTTAATCCTTCATCTATACATATAGCTGTAGTCCTGGATAGCCTCTTAATTTAACCTGTGCTCAACTTTTTATAGTGTTTAAGCTTAAGTAAATAAAATAGACTTAGTTCAAATCCATAACTGATTAGTTTATGTTCGTGTAATACCTATAGATTAAGTAAAGCATGCTATCTTTATGTCCATTAAAACTCACCATCATCTTTAAGTATATATATTCAGAACCAGTAGATTATCTTTCTTTCTTTCTAATTTCACAATATGTTAAGCCACCATGTTCATAATTTTATTCATTAATAATAAATTTATTTTATTGATAATGTGTGTTGTCATCATTTGCAGGTTGGAACCATATAATAATAAAATTGATAGTTAGAGGCTAGTGAGTTAAGGTATTAAGAGTCCTTGCAGAACCCTGAGCTGAAAAGAGCTGCATGAGAAGGGAAGCTCTTTGATGTCAAGTCTAAGAAAGCTAAGTTGAGTTTAAACTAGGATCATATGGGGTATCCTTTATACATGCTGGTTGAGAATGCCTGCTGGATATTTCAGTCTTGTTAGAAAATTATACATGTTTGATTCTTACAGGTTTTTTTATACAACATGGCACTACCAACATGAGGCTTTAGAATCATTTTCATACAGCCCTGAGACTACCTAGATGTCAACCAGAAAAGAGTGGCTCCAGAAAAAATAATTTTTTTTTGTTTTTGTGATATGCCTGGAATTTTTTTTGTACAATGTTGCACTACTAGCACTGGGTTTTAAATTACTTGTCATGTGGTCCTGAAGATACCTAGATGTCAGCCAAAAGAATAGTTCCCAAATTTATTTTTTGTTTGTATGTAAACATGAAGATTTTTTTAAATACACAACATAACAGTCATACCCTTGAGAAAAGTTTTTATATGAGTATTAATGTAGTCCATTCTATGTATAGCCTTAGAAAAGTATTTTATAGATGGAGATTAAAATTTTGGGTTTCGACTAGCAATGATGAAAAAATATGATAAGAACCTTATTGATTATTTAAACTCATTGGAAAAGCTATTTACCTAGATTATGCTCTCCAAAGAGAAAAAGTTAGTAGTTTTACTTCTGCAAAGGAATAATGGTAGTTGTTTGAGAGACTTTGAACTTATGGTGGTTACTGTCAGGCCATAATATGCAATTTTTGGAAAGATGATAAATAATACTGTAATCATCATCAGTTGTTTCATGAGAAATATAGTGGCCAGAAGGGAAGCTATATGCAATTTTTAGACAATAAGTTGCCAGTTTTAAACATTGATCATGTTACCATTATCTAAAACCAAAATAGTGCTATTTTGTGCCAAAACTTACCTCACAATATCAAACAGATGTTGGTAGCTATGAATTCACATACTGTCACTGGAATGGTGGATATTTTGGGAATGCTGGAAAGTGAAGAGAATACCTATGAAGATGCATCCAAATCAAAAAGAGATGGTAAAAATTATTCTCTTCAGTATTAACTATAATAAGCCTAGGTATCAATTGTTAGGTTGTATTCAAGGAAGTATCTAGAGTAATTTCCAGTCAAGAAGACAATTGTCATATAGAGATCATGGTGATCATGTTGGAGGTCAGAGGTATGATCATGATGTGGATCTTTGACCTGGTTATCCTTACATTAGGGCCATTACAGAAGTCAAAACCCGAGCATCAGGACCTAAGGATCTTCTGTTAAACTAGGTAGGGCCTCATGACAATGTTTCTCACTGTGGAACTCTTGACTAAATTGGAGAGGAATGATATGATCTCTGCATTGTTTTAGGATTTGATTTGAATGTTAAACCTGAACACTCAAATAATAAACCTACTATTAGCAGTTGCCCAGAAATTACTGTTTTGGTAAGAAAGATTGACATTGTGGCATTAATAGAGACAGTCAGCCAAGCATCTATCATCTCAAATGAATTATTCCATAGACTTCAAATAGTGAATCTATTCATTTCTTCATTGCCAATCAAGCAATCTTTCAGATCATGTTGGCCAATGATTAAAAAGCCAAATTGATTTTCCAGCAGATATGTTTTAAGATCCAATTGAATTCTATAACTGTGGAATATGTATTTCTGATTATGGCAAGTTTGATCTTATGAACAGACATGCTTGTGTTATAGACTATGTTGAGAAGCAAATGATATGCCAAGAGGAACGAATTAAATTTGGACATTACATTTTTTATCAATCATTAGACCTAAGTTGGGTTAAAACAATTACAGCTGAACTAGATATCAAGTTGATATTAAATGAATCTGTTAACTGGAACATAGAAAAGAAGGATAGCCTTATTGACTGTTGTGTCAGTATAAGGGTGTATTTTTAAAGCAGCCAGGCATCATTAAAGAATATATGCATAGTATAAGGTTGAACAATTCCAATTCATTCAATGCAACTCTTACCCCATATCCTACCAATATAAAAGTGAAGTACAGAAACAAATCAACCTGATGATGGAGTGAGTTATAATACAAAAGATTACATCAGCATTTCACAATATGCAGGTTATCATCAAGAATAAGCTATGGCTCAGCACATATATGTTTGGATGCATGATGCTTGAGTTTCAGGATAATCTAGGAATGGAGTGTAACATTCATCATGCATGAGATGTTGTCCAAGTTTAAAGGGAAAGAATATTTACCACTTTGAATTTGACTTCCATTTATTGGTAGACATATTTGCATCCACAGGACCATAAATTCACTGCTTTTAAATATGGAGAACAATCATATATCTTTCAACAAATTCCCCTCAGACTGATTAATATTGAGGGAAGCTTAATCTGTTGCCTTGACCAGATCCTAACTGATGAGGTAAAAGACCTATTTCTTATGTACATAAATGATATTTTCATCACTTTGAGAGATTTGTCAGAACACCTGCAACAAACCTTAATGTTAAGATATATTTTTAAAAAAAACATATTTGCTTCTAAAGATATAGTTTTCTTGGGACATCTTGTGGAGGTGGAAGAAATTAAACCTTACCCAGATAAAATTGCTGCCATACAAAACATTCCAGAACCAGAAAATAAGAAACAACTACATTTGTTTCTTGGACTGTGTAACTTCTACAATCATTTTTATTAGGACTTTGCCTTAGACATTATCCATATATCTCAGTTGCTTAAAAAGATAGTCAAATAGAAAGAGTTGCCTGTTCATTTAGATGAGTTAAATCTGGTAGAGTCTAAATTCTTGGAAAAGGTAATTTTACATTATCCTGATTTTGGACAATCATTCTACATGCAAACTGACCATAGTGGCTATGGTTTTGGGTTGTGTTATTTTAGATGACTAAAGATAAAAAGCCTCAGGTCTTATATTTTTGAGTCATTGATTGAAGGATGACAAACTGCATCCCTCAACTACAGAAGGAAGCCTTGGCAATCATATGGTTTTTTCTAAACTCAAGAAAATTTTGTTAGGTTTATGGGTTAGTGATAAATAACCATAACATCTTGAAATTTCTCAATCATAAGTAGCTGTATAATGATTGTTTAGTGAAATGGTGACTCTTTCTATAGCAGTTCGATTATGTTGTGCAATATTGGCAGGGAAAAAATAATATTATCTCTGACCTTCTTAATAGAAATCCAGTTAAATTTTCAAATCAACATATAAACTTGAGGGTTCTATTTTTGACCACCATCATTGGTAATGGATGATTCTGTAGAAAAGAATTTGAAAAACTTAGCCAATATACAATTACAGCACTCTAAATTAAAAAACATATTTTTGCTTGCCCAATAAACCAATGTCATTAGAGGCTACTGAATCAGCAAATGATGGAAAATTATTATGCTATAGGTTGTCATATGGCATATTGATATATAAAGTTGATCTTAATGACAATGAATCATGGAGAGTCATTATCCCCTATTGTTTGAGGAAAAGGTTAATTTTTATATACACTGTCTTTTTTAGGTATTATGGTTCTAGGAAAGGAGAGCACATAGTGTGCAGACTTTTCTACTGGCTTAAGATGTATATGTTCATACTAGACTGACTCCATTCATGTAAGGGATGTTTGAAGATTAAATTATTGAAAATATCTTGTGTGGGAAAGTGGCAACTTATCTTATCAGAAAAAACCAATGAGATTTTAGCAATGGATTTTTATAAGCTCTTACCATCATATCATAGATATAAATTTCTTTTGGTCACCTATCAAGGCATTGAGAAACTCTCAATTCTCATTGTTTGGAAATCCTCAATCCATCCTTACAGATCATGCCACTCCATTTCTGTCTTTAGACTGGAAGACTTGGTTAAAAATCCAGGATATTAGACATATTGTCTAATCTCCATATATAACCTGCAATCCAATCCATAGTGAAATAATAATGAAGGAGTTGAGCCAATTATTTAGGATTTACTTCAAGATAAATCATTGTGGTTGAATGAATAAGCTAATATTAATTAAACTCCTTTGCCTACTATTCTAGAATAGTTAAGTCACAGTGATAATTTGAAAAGGGCTAAAGAAAATATGGTGAGAATTGGTGAAAGACATGGTCTGCAGAAGCTGCAATGTCCCATTTACTTTGAAGTTAAACATATTATCTCATACCCCTCCCCCATGTTAGTTACCCATGGGAGTAGCAATTTAATCGAAAAAAGAGGATTGAATTAAATGCTTATATTCTGGATGAAGGAAATTTTATAATGCTTGAAGATTTGGGCCAATATATCATGAAAAACCTGTCTTCATCCATCTTTTTGTCCTCATAGATTCTGCTCCATTATTCTTGGAAAGCCTGAAATATACGAATATAACTATAGTGGTGGTTAAACAATGCCCTATGATAATTAACAGAATTTTTTTCTCACAAGAGGATTACAAATGTTTGCACTGTATATGCCATTTGACATCATGTTATATTTTGGAAAAAAATTATGTGAATAGTGACAAATCACCACAGTATTATATTGATTTTTTGGGGGGTGTTGTTGTTGTTTAAATGGATTGGTTAAATTTTGAGGTTATCCTTGACAAATCAAATATGGAAATGTATATTAATGTTTTGTTAAGGAGTTGCATAATTTCCCATTGGTGTTGAAGATGATATATGAAGTTGTTCTTTTTTGTGTTAGCAAAAGAAAATTGTAAAAGTGGGAGGGGAGGCCATTTTTACAATGTTTCTTTAAAAAAAATAGATTTTCTCTTTTTTCAATTGTACTACATTTAGAGTATTTATGTAGGAAGGACAGTGAATGGTTTTTTATTTTAGTATACACTTTTTGTTTCTTACTTATGTCATGAAAATGATTTGACCAATTTGTACTCAAATTTGAGCATATCATTAAGAATATTACTAACTCTTCCTACAAGTATAGCTAGTAGAGATAGAGAGATCAATTTCAAAATTAAAAATTATTTGAACCCAGATTTTCAGGCTCCCTATGGTCATCCATCCTATCCAATATAACCCATACATACATGTGAAAAAGGTAAATGATCCCCAGTACACATATTTCATGCTGAAGCAGCTCTTATTACAATGATTGGCTAGTAAATTTGTCAGTGATAGCTAAGTGTGATGATAATGTATCTAAATTTAGTTCTGCAAAAGCTCAAAAAATAAATTCATAATTATGTAATGTACCAATATTGAAATTGGCACATGATAATTTATCTAAAAAAATTATTAAAATAATCTTTCGTAAAAGAAAACATATTTAAAAGTTTAAGAGTTTTATTACAGTTTAGTTTCATAAAAGAGTTTGAAATAAAAGTTAGAAAATAATTGATTAAAAGGGGGAGGGGGAGTTTTGGTTAGAAAAGATAAAACTAGGAGTTCATAAAAGTTAAAGAGTGTAATTATTATAAATTAAAAGTTAAAATATAAATCTCTTTTCATTCCAGTTTATTAGAATAATTGTGTATATATGTGCAATGGTAAATAAAAATAAATGTAAGCTTGTTAATAAGATATATAATAAATGCGTGTTAAAATCATATTGAAAAACACATGAAAATAAATATTGAAATGAAATGTATTTAAAAACACAGCAGTGGGCTACTAATTAAAGATATAAAAACAACACTTTTATGAAGGCTACTACTAATTAAACAATCTTCAAAAACACATTGTCAAAGGAGTAGTTATTAGGGGAATTTCGACAACACATATTGCCAGATGATATTAAAACAAAAACACTTTGCATACATAAATAGCTAGATTTTTATCAGATGTCCAGTTTGAGTTTCAGTTTCAGCCTAGTTTTCAGTGTCAGTCTTGTTTCAGTTCAGATAATAGTGCAGTTTATATTATGTATCCAGAAACAGAAATGCAGTGCTGAGCAGCTTTTGGGAATATATGCTCTTACTTCAGCCTTTTAGTCCAACAAGATCATCAAAACCTGCCTGTGAAATAATGTCTAAATAACAGCTCAGAAATCCTCCATCAATGTTCAACTGTCTCCAATAATAAAACCAATGGATTAGCATCAAATCTCCTCAAGAAATGTCAAATCTAACCAGTTAGATATACTCCGTCAGAAGCAGCTAACAACAAGCAATATCCACATTCCAAAAATCCTAGGTAAAACATTTTATTATTTTCATTTATATATAGTAGCTACCACTGTAATTCATAATCCTACAGAGACAAGTAATTTGAACTCTGTAAGCATGCATAAAATGAACTATTGATGTGCGTGTTTGTGAATGTTAGATAATTTATCAATGTCAAATATTATTTTGCTTTTTCATAAGATATATTATATTGTGTTAATTTAAAATGTGCGTGTGTTATATTAGATTTAGAAAATGTTTAAAATTAGTAAATGTTAATTAAAATAAATGGTCTTTAAAACTTATACTTTATTTGTCGGTCAATTCTTTTTATCAATCTCTTTTTATCAATTCTTTTTTCTATATTTTATTATTGATTAAAATTAGACTGGGCTAGTTTTAGGGATTGTTTTGAGTGCTGGATTATGAGCCTACTGTCTGGATATGTTAGTCTTTGACTAGCTGGTACCCCCGGGGTTTACTCCGAAACAAATAAAGTGTTTGGATAGTAGGGATTTGAATGTAGCAGCCGAGGTGGGCCATTGTTGATAGTTAAAGCTATCAATAATATTTCCCATTTTGCTCAAATGTGCCAGTTTGTTCACGTAACATTTATAATTAAATAAGATTATAAATTTATTATGAAAAGAAGTTTGAAACCAGACAAAACACTTACAGTGTAAGTAAGTTCATTTGGCAGATCGATCCGGTACAGTAATAATAATTATAATTATATAATAGTAATTTATAATTATGTAATAGTAATTAAATATTGTTTTGCATAAAGGTGCTGATGACCCTCCTCTGATTCTGATTGTATGTCATTTGCTTTTTACTTTATAAAATTAAAAATAATAAATAATTATCTTTAAACAATGCATTTTTTTTATTCTTTTAGCGGGAGGATGCCAAGTGTGGTGCTATAGAACAGCAACAGATTATTCCAGCTTTGGTGTGGCTTTTCCAGATGGCACTTCTTGCAATAATGAAGAAGATAGAATTAATTCTTACTGCATTGAAGGAATGTGCATGGTATATATTAATCTCATGTACAATATTCATACTAAATAATTTATTACACTTTAAAATGTGTGTTAAATTATTATAAAATATGCAAGTTTGTGTGAACATTAAATAAAAACATGTCATTTTCAAATAAAATGTTTATTCTGACAAAGAAATAATCAAGTTTAAATAATTTTAAATCTGTATATAAATTTGGGTAATTATGAAAGTATCTTCAATTTAACTTTCTCAGATTGGTGAGCATTTTATAATGTTATATAAAAATAAACTATGGTTTTCATATATAAATGCTGTAATGATATAATAACCAAAGGTTGTAAATGATAACTAAAAATGGGTGCTAAAATTCTCCAGTTTATGGATCTAAAGTTAAGATTTAATGATGACCTATCATTTGGCTATCTACACCTATAGATCACTTTTACGCAAAGGAGATTTTATTGAAAGAACTGCCTAAAATTAAATGAATCATCATGCTACTTTGAGTAATTATAAGAACAAAGGAATTAATAATTGATTTGAAAAAAAGGTTGTGCTAAATACAAAATTACTACAAAACACAAGCCAATGAGATGTTTTATAAAGATGAAAGAATAATTTTGTGAAGATGTACAACAGACAAGATTGGAAAAATTAGTTATTTAATTTAACTGAAGTCATCAAATGCAGATAATTCAAAGTTATGCCTCAATAAGTTTTCATTTATGCTCCTAAATATGTACAATACAAACTTTAATGTATTTTTAATTTAACCTTAAAATAATTTTATATATTTGGTAATATTTTTAATAGTTGCATTAATATTTATGTGTACACATATGAGAACCTCATGGTATAGCTATAATGAATGCTTATGAACTAAGTTTGTATCTGAACTAAGAAAAATTTGAAAAAAATTCTGATTCTAATCAAATTTAAGATTTTTCTTCCAGACACCTGGACTATTGCCAAACTAGATATTATCTAATATTGATTAGTAAATGAGTATTTAACTGCCTTTATGCCATCATCAGATTTTCAATGATATGGATGGATGAAGAGTTGGAGAGTGGAGAAGATTGAAGCCTGTCCATTAAAGTTTAAAGATTTGCAATCCAAACAATGATTATTCATAGGTGTGTGAGATAATGATCTGGACCAACTGATGAATTCTGGTTCATCATGAAATATGTATATTGGAGATCAGTTATCTTTTTGCATGTATGTGGTCATGGGTCTGGGTGTAAATCCCCTCTAATTACATCTAGCTTAAGTATTGTAACAGGATGGGGGTATCAGGTGATCATACTTGGAGTAATGTCAAATCATCATCAACCCCAGTACATAGATATTCCATATAATGTTATTTTAAAAAATGTTAAAGTAATTTTTAATATATATATATATACAGGAGAGCATGAGATCTCTGAGAGATCAGCCAAGAGATCAATTAACTCCTTAGAGCAACTGTAAGTATAATTATAAATCAACCAGTATTATCATAAGTAAAAGTAAATACTAGTACTACTCAAAAGAAAATAACCCATCATTATGAATGATCCATTAAAAGAAATCAACAGTCAATCTGGTGATTGAATTGGAAATGGGTCTTCTGTAGACCAGGCTAACTATTAAGTCATTGCCAGCTTGGACCAATTATTTAACCATTAATTTGGAGCCACAAACTAAGTGCTCATCCATCGGAATCCATAATAACAAAAAATCAGAAAAACTATAATGCTGGGACAGTAAAACATGCTGATCATCATCAATGCTCTGGCCATTTAGTTACCATTAATGTACTGTTCAACTATAAACTTAATTTCTGATAAGACTAAACAAAATAAAATGTGGTGCAGGGGCTTTAAAGATTATAATCTTAGTACCATTCCAGGATATATCAATTAACAATTATTGGAATGTCCATAAGCACTAAAAATACATCCTTATTTATATATTTAGCCATTATACACAAATCTAGCTCAGAGAACATAAGCTCTATTACTGTTATGTGACCAAAAAATGATGATTTAATACAATTTTAATAATTGAATTCAAGTTTATTAATAACAATATTAAAAAAATGATATTAAGATCTAAAATAAGGCTATGCGTATCAATTAAGCCTTTCTGATTTTGAGTAACATACAACTACAACAAATTATCACATTGTGATTTACATATATGTGTGATTTATAAAATTCAAGTTATTACATATAGCGCTATAGTAATATATTGTATCAGCCTGATGGCTAATTTACAATTACATTGATTTACATATATCTTCCAATAGGTTTATTTAAAACCAGACAGCACACAGACATGTATGTGGCTTAGTACAAAATGAACATGTTTGAATTTATCAAAATAAGAAAATTATTAAAAATATATTTTATAATAAATTCCATTTGAAAACTATACATAAAATTTACATAAACATGTATATCTATAAACATATAGATGATGTGAATTAATATTATTAATTAGTCTCTTTTTTTCAGTCAATAAAGGTATTTTCTTTTTTCTTCCTTTTTTAAAAAAAAAAATAAAGTCAATTTTTTGTTAGGTAACTCAAAAGGTTTTTTTTTATGACAGGTTACTCTCAGTTAATTAATTACATCTTTAAATTATTCTATAAAATATTTTTGATGTCATCCTTTTCTTTTTTAACATAAATTGTCCATGAATCAATCATTACTTTTAGATTTTAATTCAAGTAAAATTATTTACTTGTTATCTTTAAAAATATATAGATTTTTAAATGTCATTTTTAGCAAAAAAAATTATTTAAAATTTCATTCTCATTATGTATAATGCTACTCACCATTGTATATACATTTATCTGTGCTTCTCTTTGTGCATTGATCTTGGTGAGATAGGTATAATCCCAGATTGTCATAATTAGAAAGGTATAATTTAAATATGTTTGTTGGCATTCATCAGTTCTCTTCTGACTAGGATTGGTTTAGGAAAGTTAGCTGTTTTCTCAGAACACATTTGTAGCTATGAATTACAAAGAATAATGATCCTTTTCCTCCATGTGAATTCAAACTATACCAATAAACTGTAGAGCAAGCTGCTTTCTTGCATTTTTATATCCTCATGGTAGTTTTTGGTATAATTCTGCCAGCTATCTCTGTATCTAGCTTTATTGTGGCCACTCTCTGCTACTGTTACCAATAAACTGCAGCTAACTCCTACAAAAATATTAGCCAAATTATTTTAGCCAACTCTCTTTTCAAAAACTACTACCCAGACTGGTTTTTTTAAAAACTGCTATCTAGACTAAAATATTTTTTATCCAACCTATTTATAGAATTGGATTGGGTGTGATAACAACATATTGCAGTCTGTTTTCAATCTGGATAATCCTTTTTAATCTTGAAGTAATAAAAACACAATAACTGAAAACAGAGTTTTTTTCTGACCAATCTTTATCTTGATTAAAATGAACTTTAATCTTTTCAAATCACTTTTAATTACAAACTACTTTTAGAAGCAACTCTGAAATTTTACCAAAGGTGTGATCTACATGTTTTACTTTAATCATTTGGGATTTTAATTTACAACAATTTTTAAAAATAGATTTTAAAAAATGTACCAGCATTATTTCAAAAATAAATCATGCTTGTTTTTAAATTCAAAATCAGAATTACGAAATTTATTTAGACCTTTTTAGATGTTTTAATTTAGAATAAAATTTTGTTTTAATTCAGAGTTATTTAACCCTTTATTTATTATTTTTATTCCAAGTGAAATGTAGAAAATATTTACAAAAATTTATGTCTGTGTTTATTTCTACTTTTCCTTTCAACTTTATATATATATATGTATGCACACACATTATATTATCATGTGCCATATAACAGATCTGTTATAGTATATGTATTTGTAAATTTTAAAAGATCAATAGTGATTATTATAGAAATAATATTTCCCCATAAAAATCATCGATTAATTAACTTTGGTATGAGTGTAATAATAATAAAACCAATTTTAAATGTACTTATATAAATAATCTCATGAAATAATTTACTTGGATTTATAATTATTATTTAAATCTTACAATTTAATAGCTGATCATCTGTGTTATACTTGAAATATAACTAAACTATTAACTAGTCTAAATTTTTTAACAAGAATTCAATTACATTTGCATGTTCATATGTAAATGCATAATAATAAAACAAATTTTAAATCTATTTATCTAAATAACCTCATGAAATAATTTATTTGGATTTATAAATATTAAGTTTTACAGTTTTATAACTGATTATTTGTGTTTATATCTAAAATATAACTAAACTATTAACTAACCTATTTTTTTACCAAGGATTACATTTGCATGTTGGTATAAATGCCTGAATAGATATTACACATTGTTATTAAACACTATAATACATATAACGTAAATGTCTTATTCAAAAGTTGACCTATAGGTAAAAATTGAAATGATTTGAATGCCTTTTCTTGCAGTAGCATTTATCATAATAAAAAAAAAGCTTGTTTAGAGCTTCAGCATGCTTTTAAGTTTATTTATATATATATATTGTAACGATCCGGAGAATGTGACTTAACGTAAACTGCACTACGGGGCGCCATCTAGGCATTTGAACCTAGAAAAATTTATAAAGTAGGCAGATACGTAAGTCAAAAAAAAAAAAAATTTTTTTTTTTTTTTAAATTTTGATTCCGGTCGTTAGCCCATGTCACTAGCTCAGTGGAATAGCAGAGATTAAATAATATAATATCTTATCTAATTAGATTTCAACATTAAAAAAATAAATAAAATAAGCCACTGCCAGTAATTAACATACAAACATTTATTTATGCACATATATATAAGATTTAAAATTATTTTAGTATTAGTTTTACATTTTAACATTATTTTTAACTTTACCTTTAATTTTAATTTACATTTTAATTTCTATTATATTATAAGTTTACATTTTAATTAAGTTCGCACAGATGGGATTATAAAAGCTTGTTATAATAAGTTGCTATAGATCGGTTACATAGATTACACGGTTAAAAACATTCCAAAGTAAACATAAGCGATCAAAATATAAAATTATTGATTACTGACAATTGCGGAGGGAAATTTATATGTAACCCAATAGTATTCACCATAAGATACTTGCATTGTCACCAATAACTTAAAAGACATCCGAATAAATACATTTTAGATACTCACCGTAAGGTATCATTATTTATCGAATGTCTATATATTTTGATCAAATATGAACACGCAAAACATAGTTAACCGATAAACAATCCATGCAAGCATCTATAAACAACTTAAATTTAATGCATTTTTATTTAGGGTCGAGCATGAATACTACATAGATTTGCATTGAAATTAAAATATTCTATCCCTATTTAACCTTAGGCTAAAATTCGTAGTCAAACTGGCATCAATTCATCTGATATATCGATGTATTCAATGTAATAAAATACGACAGCACAAAAGGTTAAAAGAAGAAATTGCCTCTTATGAGATAGGAATATTACATCTATCTCTAAAGAAGAGCAATAAAACAAAAAACTCCATAGAAAGGAACTGCGGTATCCGACTTATAATTCCTTCCATAGGCAAACGGAAGTGTGCGGCGTATGAAGCGATTCTGCCCGTGGCGAATCAATATTACATCTACTAATCACACCAATATATCCAATCCATTGACCCAATTTAACCACGAAACAAATAACCTAAGATTACCCTCCCCTAATATAACTTTACAAATCTATACAGCCATTCACGCCCGACTTAAGTTTAACATTTATATAATTTAACTTAACGGAAAACAAAAATCATAATAAAACTTAAAGAACAAAAAATAAATAAATGGAAATGATTTTACAAAATAAATACATTAAATAAAATTATAACTAATTAATAAATAATGTTGGTCAGATAGAATAATATTGCAATTATTTAAATCTGGAAAGTTTTTAATTTACTGTTCATAAATTTTAAAGTTCTTACGGTTATTTAAATAGTTCATCTTCATATATTCCTTGCCGTTTGAACGTGAATTCCCACGTCGTCCGAAGATTGGTATCCTGTTGGCCGATTTATTTATCCATCCGGAGATTTTTTTAGTGTAGTTGGTCCTCAATGTAGAAACGATGGCTCATTTTTCTTCCTTTCTTAACAGAACTGAAGGGATTGAAGCTGTGCGTCTTTTTCAATCCCCTCAGCACTAACACCTAGCTGTTACATCGTAATAATCATCAATAACTAGTCACTAATTAATAATTTCCAAAATTTTTCCTTTTATACGTATTCGAAGGATTGACTTAACATTACGTCATCAATGAGATGATCCTTTTCGTTGAGGTCCGATTTCCAAATGGATTTATTTCATTTGCTGAAAGTTTCTATTGTTTTCTTATCTGACCGGTGTTTTTACATTTAAATGCCAAGGCTGGTTTACATTTAACTAATTAACAATCATTTCCATTTCTGATTAATTAACCTGTTTTCCAAATCAAAAATATGTTTAAAGATAAATTTAAAGATATAATTTTATCTCCAAATCTTTTTAAAATTTAGTTTTAAAATACTTTTTCTTTAATAAATTTTTATTTTAATAATTTTTCATTATCTGTGCGATTTAATATATAAGAGTTTAAGTTGATATTTAATTTCAATTTTTAATTCTTAAAGAAAATTTTTAAATGCGAACTTTTTAATTTACTTTCATGTTTAATAAATAAAAATAAAAAAACAACAATGTAACGAACGTCTGTGCTCGTTACATATCAGTAAAGTTACTTAAAAAAAAAATGATCAAAAAAAAAAAAATATTTTACTTAGGGTTAGTAATTACGGTACACGATTGACGAAGACATTTACAAACATCCGGTTAATAATTTTACAAAAGGACTATATACAAAAAGAAAAATGAAATGTTGACTATCGCTTACCTAAGGACCATTTACGTTTACACCCCTCCCCACAAGAGTTCTATTTTATTTTATACATTTTATTTTTACACACGGCATAACAAGCAAGTTATTTTATAAATTATTTATTTAAAGAAGGTTGCATTGAGATAAATATGTTTTAAGAAATAATGGGTTTAAACGTGTATATTTGCAGAACAATTATAAATACCACCAACTTATTTATGACTGATTGAAATGCATAAATAGGGTTACACTTAAGTAATTCCCAAAGGTACTCATCGTAAGGCACCACATTTCGATCATAAACTTACGTGGCTGTGCGCGCCTATACACGTTAAAGCATAATATATATCAACAACAAAAAAAAAAAACATATTTATTGCAACCTTTTGACTTTTTGTTTTTTTTTAACAAAAATTAGTTTTAAAATTTTTTTATATCTTTCCGTTGGTTTTTAATATATGTGCTATTTCTTTCTGGCAGTGCTTTTATCAGATTTAAAGTATACGACTTTATGTAAACAGATAAAAATATTTCATTTTGACAAAATTTGCTCAGGGTATTTGTGGTTTATTAAAGATCGGCCCCAGATTGGGAAAGCCAGTTGTAACGATCCGGAGAATGTGACTTAACGTAAACTGCACTACGGGGCGCCATCTAGGCATTTGAACCTAGAAAAATTTATAAAGTAGGCAGATACGTAAGTCAAAAAAAAAAAAAATTTTTTTTTTTTTTTTTTAAATTTTGATTCCGGTCGTTAGCCCATGTCACTAGCTCAGTGGAATAGCAGAGATTTAATAAGATAATCTAAGAGTATATATAAAAAAAGGAATAAAATAAGCCACTGCCAGTAATTAACATACAAACATTTATTTATGCACATATATATAAGATTTAAAATTATTTTAGTATTAGTTTTACATTTTAACATTATTTTTAACTTTACCTTAGATTTTAATTTACATTTTAATTTCTATTATATTATAAGTTTACATTTTAATTAAGTTCGCACAGATGGGATTATAAAAGCTTGTTATAATAAGTTGCTATAGATCGGTTACATAGATTACACGGTTAAAAACATTCCAAAGTAAACATAAGCGATCAAAATATAAAATTATTGATTACTGACAATTGCGGAGGGAAATTTATATGTAACCCAATAGTATTCACCATAAGATACTTGCATTGTCACCAATAACTTAAAAGACATCCGAATAAATACATTTTAGATACTCACCGTAAGGTATCATTATTTATCGAATGTCTATATATTTTGATCAAATATGAAAACGCAAAACATAGTTAACCGATAAACAATCCATGCAAGCATCTATAAACAACTTAAATTTAATGCATTTTTATTTAGGGTCGAGCATGAATACTACATAGATTTGCATTGAAATTAAAATATTCTATCCCTATTTAACCTTAGGCTAAAATTCGTAGTCAAACTGGCATCAATTCATCTGATATATCGATGTATTCAATGTAATAAAATACGACAGCACAAAAGGTTAAAAGAAGAAATTGCCTCTTATGAGATAGGAATATTACATCTATCTCTAAAGAAGAGCAATAAAACAAAAAACTCCATAGAAAGGAACTGCGGTATCCGACTTATAATTCCTTCCATAGGCAAACGGAAGTGTGCGGCGTATGAAGCGATTCTGCCCGTGGCGAATCAATATTACATCTACTAATCACACCAATATATCCAATCCATTGACCCAATTTAACCACGAAACAAATAACCTAAGATTACCCTCCCCTAATATAACTTTACAAATCTATACAGCCATTCACGCCCGACTTAAGTTTAACATTTATATAATTTAACTTAACGGAAAACAAAAATCATAATAAAACTTAAAGAACAAAAAATAAATAAATGGAAATGATTTTACAAAATAAATACATTAAATAAAATTATAACTAATTAATAAATAATGTTGGTCAGATAGAATAATATTGCAATTATTTAAATCTGGAAAGTTTTTAATTTACTGTTCATAAATTTTAAAGTTCTTACGGTTATTTAAATAGTTCATCTTCATATATTCCTTGCCGTTTGAACGTGAATTCCCACGTCGTCCGAAGATTGGTATCCTGTTGGCCGATTTATTTATCCATCCGGAGATTTTTTTAGTGTAGTTGGTCCTCAATGTAGAAACGATGGCTCATTTTTCTTCCTTTCTTAACAGAACTGAAGGGATTGAAGCTGTGCGTCTTTTTCAATCCCCTCAGCACTAACACCTAGCTGTTACATCGTAATAATCATCAATAACTAGTCACTAATTAATAATTTCCAAAATTTTTCCTTTTATACGTATTCGAAGGATTGACTTAACATTACGTCATCAATGAGATGATCCTTTTCGTTGAGGTCCGATTTCCAAATGGATTTATTTCATTTGCTGAAAGTTTCTATTGTTTTCTTATCTGACCGGTGTTTTTACATTTAAATGCCAAGGCTGGTTTACATTTAACTAATTAACAATCATTTCCATTTCTGATTAATTAACCTGTTTTCCAAATCAAAAATATGTTTAAAGATAAATTTAAAGATATAATTTTATCTCCAAATCTTTTTAAAATTTAGTTTTAAAATACTTTTTCTTTAATAAATTTTTATTTTAATAATTTTTCATTATCTGTGCGATTTAATATATAAGAGTTTAAGTTGATATTTAATTTCAATTTTTAATTCTTAAAGAAAATTTTTAAATGCGAACTTTTTAATTTACTTTCATGTTTAATAAATAAAAATAAAAAAACAACAATGTAACGAACGTCTGTGCTCGTTACAATATATATATATATATATATGTAATGGCTCATATATAACAACATAAGTTACTCATTAAAACAGGCCAGCTTTTGATTAGTAGTAATTTGGACAGACTTGCTATTGTTTTTTTTTCAACCAGAAGAACTGGTCTTATTAGTTGCTGCCCATCAATAACCTTTGGCTGTGTATTTAACTTTATACAATGGAGTTCATGTTTACTAATTAATTTATATATATATAATTGTAATATTTAACCAAATTCAAATATTATAAGCTTTTTAAAAAATAAATATCTAACCTGATATATTTTCTTCTGATCCGTAACTATCAATAGTGTACGATATAATTTTTTCTTAGTAAGTGATAAAAGTAAGATCCATATATTGAATATCATAATATTTAGGATATAAAAATGTTCAATCTCCTTTAATGTGTGTGTTTATCTAATCATACTGCAACTCTGGCATTGAATAGTTCTCTACATGCCTTGATTTATTTTATTCTAAACGTCATTTCTAGTATAACTTTTAAAAAATTATTGAATTATTATCATCATAGACATTTAGCTTATATTGATTCCAAATGTACAAGAACTATGTTAGATATATTATATTAAATTTCAGTTATTAATTAATTCATTAGATCAATTTTGTGTTAATGTTTCCATTTCTGTATTAAATACATTAAGTTAAAATGAACTATTTTCATTTAAACATGACCTATTAAAGTAAACATTAAAATAAAATGTATCTTTTGTATCAACCATTTTAAATGTTCGATCTCATGGGTGTCTATTATTTATTCTTTTTGTCTAATATTTATTATTGTGCACATATGTGTAATCTTTATTCATATTATTAATAAAATTTATTTTTAAATGTTAATTTATTTAGCCTACATTTAATTAAAAGGTATATTAAAGCAATTAAATCAAATAAGATTATTTTGAACATTGCTGTTTACTTAAAATATCAAATTTACCATGATCTTTAATTATCTGTTAAAATAAAATGCAAAACAGATTTATCTGTTTATTTAAATGAGTAGTTAATTCCATATGTAATTGGAAATAAATTAGCATGCTTTAAAAATCTATATGGCCTAAAAAAGTAAATATTAATTTGGTTTTCATTCAAATACACAAGTTATATCCTCTATTTGATATATAAACATAAAAAAATAGAATGATTGGTTAGTTAGATGAAAATAAAATTTCAAAAGTTGTCAAGTTCTCATTTTAAAAAGTTCGATTTATTCTTCTGTTAAAAAATATAGATGGTTTAGTCTAAATTTTACAGCATTACTGACTTGCTGAAATTTTCTCTTCATATTAGCATATATTAATAAGTAGTGACAAATAATGAAGCATAATTTTGAAATAGCTATTTTATTAGTAGATGAGTAGAAATAAATATAAATAACATAAAATTTAGAAATCATACTGGTAATTGCAGTGCTTACTTATTTTACAGTCATCAATTTAAAATATAATAAGGTTTAAGTTACTATTTTTGACATGTATGTACTTAAGTTTTTATTTAATGCTACATTCCTTTGGCTAAATTGTGTTATTATTATATTCTATTGCTTTAAATATGAGGAATTTTATGTTTTTGTTCATTTCAAAATTTTCCCTATTATTTATATAATGATAAAAAACATAATTATTTGACAAAAAATGTTATAGTAGAAGGGAAAATAAAATATTCAGCATTTCGTAAACTTAAAATACTTTCAATAATTATATATTTATTAAAAAATATATTTTATTTTTGTTGTTGTTGAACCAATCTGAAATAAACTTAAAGCATTAAGTATTACAATTTAAAAACATATTTGTCTGATCTTTACAATATAACATTCCACATTTAAAAAAAAATACTTTTTCCTACTGTTCAAATTACTAAAATAGAGTTTAGGGTGAACAGTGAGTTTAAACTTGTGTTTGATCATAAAGTTAAATATATTAAAATACAATCAAAAATTTAGTTTTAATTCAATAATAATAATAATATTTATGAATGAATTCAATAACATTTATTTTTATTTCAATCTTTTGTTAACCAATTTGTATAAAATATTTTTGAAATTAACTATGTTATATTTTATAAGCATTCAAGCATAAAATACATTTATATACATGTATATATTATTTTCTGGTAAAGATATATTATGCACTGTATCTTAGTAATATTTATTTCTATTAATTCTTTATTTACCTCAATCTTTATACTTTCTTCCTTTACTTTCAATAAATTATAATAAATATTATTTATTAAATAATAATGGCAGAATTTATTTTAAACTTTTGCAAGTTTTTATATATTATTATAGTTATGAGTTTGATTGGATATTTGAAGTGGTATTATTAAAATGACAAAGTGTAACTATTTCAATTTATATATTATTTTTAGAAATTTAATGAACAAGGTTTTATTACTGATGGAAGTTCTGCAACAGAAGAAATTAAAAGTAAGTACATTACTTTTAAAAAGTTATAATTATTTTAATAATATAAAATAAATAATGTATTACTGAATTATGTTTGAATTTACTATATTGTTTTGTGCAAAACATAATTATATTTTGATTAAATTAAGCATTTACAAATAAAATTTAATGAATATTTTATTTATATAGCATGATATTATAAATTGTAATAATAATCATAGATTATTCCACTGCACATGTGCTTTACAGATCAAATGCTTTTTTAATGAATACTCTCCTTTCTAAACACAAGATAAAGTCTTTTTAAAAGATAGAAAGAATCACTCTATCTTTTTCACCCAAACTATATGTATAGGCAAATCTGAAGCATTAAAAAGATTAAAAAAATAATATTTGAAAATATTTAAAAAATAATATATATAATATATAATAAAAAATGATTTTATTTTTAATTTGATGAGAAATGTACTAAAATTCCAAAAAATATTATTTTCCTTAACCACATTTTACTGATTATATTTGACTTGAAATAAAAACATAGGGCATCCATAAATTAATTAATTCAATTATGGACAGCCCACACTTTTATTTCAAGTTAATTATGACACCCAAATTTGAATTAATGTAAACATGTTCCATGCTTTTATTTCAAATAAATATAACAGCAAAAATTGTGATTTAAAAAAGAAAAAAAAAATATTTTTTTTTTGGTTTTTATTGCATTACTCATCAAATTAAATAAAGCATTTTTTATAAAAATATTTACACATATATATCATTTTTTAATATTCATGTATTTTGTAATGGATTTTTTATAATTATTCTTGTTCAAATTTTTTAATTTGAACATGAATGTAAACAATATCTCTGTATTTCTAGAATTTGAAATAAAATTTGTGGATATTAAAAATTATTTACAAGACTTTTATGTTTATGAAGGCAGTGGTTTTAAAAAGCAAGTTTTAGTTACACAATCAAAAAAAATCAAAATTTCATTCTTCTTTTTTTTTCTTTCTATTTTAACTGTAAGTGATTTTTAGTGAGTTAGTCATAAAATTCAACAATATATCATCATCTATTGTATATTACTGAAAAGTTGTTAAGCTAATATCAGTGTATTTTGAAAGTCAACTTGCCAACATTTCTAGGCTGAACAACCCTAAAATATTGTATTGTCATATTACATTGTTATCTACATCTAACATGTATGTTAAAAAGTAGTGACAATATTTAATCCAAATGAACAAACAGAATTTTTAAGTTAAATAAAAAATGCTTAAAAAAATTATATTACACTCTAATGTCACTTTGACCTAACCATATGGTGATAATAAATAAATTTATATATTGTGGTAGTACAAGTTGAAGTATATGTAACACGTATGATCACTAGCAGATGCCACCAGATCGAAACCTGGAACCAAACTCACTAGAGATAACCTTATTCCCCATCTTTAGGAATCTGGTCATAATTTATTAGCAATTATACATGCCACAATAAAACAATCGTTTATGTATGCAAACACCCACCACAGCTAAAACTTGTTTAAATTATCTCCTTAAATGTATTAAAATAATTAAAAGATGGATAATGTTTAGCAGATAGAAAAAATACACTTAGGATCACAGAATTAACTTTACACTATATTTATTAATCCTGCACTTTAAGTAAATATAATGAAGTTATTTGATCAACATTTAAATCCCTACACAATCTTCTTTCTCTTCACTCAAGGTTAATTATAATCTGTTATTGCTGAATATGAATTCTTACTATATATATATATAGAATAAAAGGACATTCTTGAGATTTATATGTAATTTGTCCTTTTAAATCAAAGATCAGTGAATTGTGATGGAATCTGAAGATAACTATTCCAGGCAATACAATACTAGACAAGAAGATTACAAGCAAGCAAACTAATTTAACTTAGATATAGAGATTAATGTGTTTCAAATTTGCTTATGAGTAAATACTTCCTTCAACCAGGTGATCTGCATGCACATAACAAGATGGTATCTGGTAAAAATATCAAATCTCTCTCCCTCAGAGTTTATTTTTAAAATATCATATCTGTAAAAGACACTTAATTCAAACCTCTATATAAATGATCTAATATGTAATCAACCCTATAGAGTGCATTGAATCTACTTTCATTAAATCATCTGATGACTAAATATTAATAATAGATATACATAAACAATATAATAGATTTCAAAAGTACATATTAATTGACATAAATTTGTACAATTTAGCTAATGATATGCTGTCTTATTCTTTTTATTTCACTAAAATTATTGTTTGTAATATAACAATTTAAATACAATTTCCTAACAACTTTTGTTGCAATGACTCCAATTACACTCTGATAATACATGTTCATATTTACCTAATCCATAATTTAGGCATGATCCATCATATGAATTACAAGGCATGAGACCCATTTTGGGTGACATGAGCTCATGAAGACTATTAACCATCTTGCAGATAATCCACCTGGAATGAGGGGTTTGCTGGTAGCTGTATATCGGCTGTTATATGTGATAGTTATTTACACTAAAGTTGGAATTCCATCCTCAGCTAGCTAGCCATGACATTTTCCCTATGAGAACTGTATACATTTTTCAATTGCAGATGAAAAGTTGGCTGTGGGAAAGGAGTTCCCAGAAGAAAACATGGCTGCATCTAGCTGGACAATGTGGTGCAGCTTCCTTTGTAAAACAAAACTCTTGTCTCTCAAAAAAAAAAGATTTGATTTGGAGAACCCCCCCCCTCCTGTCAGCATTTTCATATTGGGAATTCTGAACTTTATTTCTATTTTGGTAAAATATTTAATAAATATAAAGCCAGTAAATATTTTGTTGTCTTATTTTGCCTCCAGGTTTTATTTTCTTATCTGAGTTCACTTATATTATTGATTAATAAATTTTATGTCCAATTGAGAACTCATTACGATTTACAAAATTTACATTAAATTTTTTGCTATAACATACTTTCGCAATAATGCATATCACTGCCTTGACATTAATATACCAGAGTCTAATCTTTAATTTTTTTTTCTTTCTTCAAGTAGATCTTGATTATTCACTTACTACTTCAAGTTGTCAATTTATTTATTAATTATATACATAAACCTTATCAATAAACATAATATATATTACATATCAAAAAAAAAAGGGATATAACTAAAAAATATAAACTATTATTTTATGAGATGGAAAATTCCATCTCAATATATATTAGTGTAATTATCCTGTCTCATTTATTTTTAAATAAATTAATCAATAATATAGAAGATCGAACTATTAAAGTGCATAAAACTATACTATTTCCAAAATTAACTGAAATAGTGATTGTAAACTTTATACATATGTCAAACAATATGTAGTCTCTAAAAAAAAGGCATAAAAATACTATATATCTTTTCTTTATGATTTTAGATATAATCAGTTGTAATAGATCCAAGTAGATTCTTTTACTGTTTTGATCTATTGGCACATATCACAGTTCTTTGCCAATAAACCCGTTGTATGATTAAGTTGCACTTTGTGAATGACATAATTCCTATGTAAACAATGGATGTACTGAATGAGATGGCTACCCTTGATCAAGAGAATCATCACTTAACATTGTCCCTTTAGATCCATATATTTTCAAATAGCATTTTCTAATTTGCGTCATTGTTTATGTTTAAGTGACTACTATGAGGATCCTCTAATATCTTATCATCTATTGGAGTCATTATCTTATCACACAGGTTGTTTTAAATTTTTTTCTGTAGATTCATCTACTATTAATTTCACACTTGCTATGAATGTATGCTCCATATTGAGATTTTCTGAATCACTGAATTGAATTGTGTCTTAAATATCCACTACTATTCTCTTATCCTTTATAGTTTTAGATAGTTGAAATCCTGTAAAAATAGCCTCCAATGAATTAACAGCTACTAGTTACATAACTATGTTAAAAAAATTTCAGACTTTTGTGATCCATAATCCCAATCATCTTGAATCATAATAAAAACTGTTTGAAATTTTTTAAATGTCCATATGATTGCTAAGGACTTTTTTTAGTAATAAGTAATTGCCTCAGAACCTTTTAGCAAATGGCTCATAAAATAGAAAATTCCAATCTGGCTGTTCTCCTGAATTTAGTATGAAGTAACCCCCAATCTGTACCCATTACTGTCAGTTTAGAGAATAAGGAGTTTACTAAAATCAGGGAATGCAGGTATTATCTCCTTAAAAGCCCTGATTTATATGTTTAAAGTTTTTATTATGCTCTGGAGTTCATTTCCTCAGCACATTCTTTCATAGTAACTAGAGCAGTGATTCCATGTTTTCTGCAAATATCTGGTAAAATTGATTATAAAAGTTGCATAATTCTAAAAATGACCTTAATTGTTTTTTTAGATTCTGATGCTGTAAACTCCTTGATGAACTGGATCTTTTCTAAATGAGGTTGTATACCTTGATTGCAAACAATATGTCCTAAGAATGTGACTACATTGGTGGTTAAAATAGTTTGCTTTAAGTTGAAAATATCCCCAAATGTTGTAAATATTCATTTAAATCATTGAATGTTGCCAATAGATCATCAATATACAGTATTACAATTATTGGATCTCAGAGGATAGAGGTATATTCAGAAATCTTAACAAATCTGAGTCACTGTTTTGGTATGAATAGTCTTCACAGCCAAAAACAGTAGCCTGGTGATTCTCTGTATGGAGTTTAATGTGCCATTAATTTGAGGTTAAGTCAAAGATATAAATAAATTTCTTTTGCCTATAAATCTTCTCAGAAATTCATGGATGAGACAAGAAATATTATGATTAGGTACTATTATTTTACTTAATTGGCATGCATCTAAACATAACCTCTCTAATCCATCCTTTTTCTTAAGTACTATAATGGGGTTATTATATGGAGACAGCATCTGGAGATAATGTCTCATTCCATAATTTGTTTGAGTTGTTTTTCTACTTCCAATTTATACTGATGTGACACCAGATAAAATCTACTTTACTAGAACTGATTTTGCATTATCCATATTCAATATTCAAACTAATTTATTTCTCTTTGAACTTTTGAACACCTCTAAAAATCATGCTAAAATAGTTTGCAATTGCCCATTTTATTTTTAATTAGTTTTAATTCATTCATTTTAATCACTAGCATCATGTGAGATGTTTACCCATATAAGCATCATGCCTCAATAGAAGTGTATAAGTTTTTAGATACAAACTGGAGTGTTTCATCATCACACAATACACAATCCCTTGCATAATCCAATACATAACTATATTTATTCACAAAAGCTAATCCCAATATGACAACACGGATCAGCCTTTTAAAATTAGAAAGACAGAATGCATAACAATCTTATACTGAATTCAAGTGTTCTCAAATTTGTTTGTGAGACAACATGGCTTTATAATTATTGGCCAGTATCACTTTCACTGCCTTTATAAATAATATCTTTACTTTGAGATATACTGATACAATTTTAATTTATGTTTTTATTCAGCTTCTAAAGTCCAGTAAAATCTTCATGGCAGTCTCTTCTAAAATTAAATTAATTTTATAACAAAAGAGCTGTCATAGGTTAATGAGAAAAATTATTTAGTCTTGGGAATTGTCAATTAGTAGTAATTGATAGATTCTTGGCAACAATAAAAGTTAAAAGTTATCTCTATTTACATGTTTATAATCTCCTTATATCTATTGTTTATCATAATAACAATCCATAGAAATATTTATTTCAACCTATCCAACTCTCTAGAGAAGTTTAAAATATTATTTGCAAAATATCAAGAAAGATATTATTCTTTCATATTCTCATGCCTATAAAAACATAGCTTTCTGTATTTAAATTCATTTAAGAACTTGGGTTTGAAGTAAAAGAAGATCTTTTTACTTTAAAAAAACTTCAACAAAAAAGTTATTATAGACTAATGAGAAAACCTTTTTTTACTTAAAAAAAACTCTAACAAAACAGCTATTATAGGTTAATGAGAAAATATTTTAGCCTCAGAGATTGTCAATTAGTAGTAATTGATAGTTTTTTGGCAACATCAAATGCTAAAAGTTATTTCTGTTTATATGAATATAATCTTTTTATTGTGATTCTTTATTATATATATATATATATATATATATATATATATATATATATATATATATATATATATATATATATATATATATATATATATATATAATCAAAACTACCCCAAATCTAAAATTAAACCAGACCAGAATAAAAATAATATTAAAACACAACCTAAGGTTTCACTGCTACAAGCAGACTTCTCACACTTCTTTACACTTGAGAAGTCTGCTTGTAGCAGTGAAACCTTAGGTTGTGTTTTAATATTATTTTTATTCTGGTCTGGTTTAATTTTAGATTTGGGGTAGTTTTGATTTTATATTGACTAGTTTAGCTTTATGCTTGTAATGTTTATATATAGATATATAAGTATACACAGTATAACCATATATTCAACACTTTCTCATAGTATATATATATATATATATATATATATACTATGAGAAAGTGTTGAATAATGGTTATTATGTTACTCTTTACCTAAATTTTTAATGAGTAAAATATATAAGATTTTTTTAAAACTTTTAGCAAAGAACATAAAAACTAATTATTGGTTATCTGGTAAGATATTTAAATAACCCACTGTAGGACAAAAGTCTCTCCAGCAATTTCTCACACAAAAATAATGGTATATATTGAGACAGATAATGATTTATCTCAATCTATAACTTATTTTTAAAATTCATAGTTAACAGTTGTGAATCAAATACAAGTTTCATTAAGTTTTTTTACATAGGTTTTGATTATATGTGCATATACATTGATAAAAGATCTACATTTAAAATCAAATTAAATCAATTTTATTTTAAAAAGATAGAGAAACTGATTTATTTTAACTAAGTGTATTCAAATAAATCTCTTTTAAAATATATGTTATAGAAACAAAACTTAATACTAATCTATAAAATCAGCTCATTTATTTTTATATTATTATTAATTAAAATTTTAGGAAAATCAATTTTTAAGCTTCTTCCAGATTTTTGAAAAAGTGAATTAAATATATTTTAGAGATTAAGATGGCTATTGTATCAACTATAAACATGTGTGCTTGTTTAATTAAAGAATTGTATGTGTAGATTGGTTTAATTAAAGAATTATTGTAAGCAGGGATAATTAAGATAATTACTGGCTTGTTTAATTAATGAATTTTGTAAATACATAGGCTTGTTAATTAAAGAAAAAAAAGTGTTTTGCAAAAATGGATAATATAAAAAAAAAAGCTTACAATATAATTATTTATCTTCATTTTTTTTCTGATCTTTGATTTTACCTGCTTAACATGAAGAATAGTGAATCCTACCAGAAATTGAATTAATAAGAATGCATTGCTAACCACCACATGAACAAACTTCTTTCATCATGTAGGTCATAACCATCAGGATGATTAATTAAATTTGATTCAACACTGTGTCAGATATCTTGAAAACATACCTAATTGTAACCAAGAATGGAAACTGGTAAATGGAAAGACTTAACATGTAAACCACTAAAGAACTCTGTTTTACCAACAGAAATAAAAAGATATATATAATTCCACTTGAGTTAAAATAATATCTACTCAGCTGTATTTTTTCTTGGACTTCAATGTAACAATTTATTCATTTTATGAACTATTTCTTAAACTTACATTACTAACAAGCCAGTGATATTTATACTTTACTTTAGATGTTTTTATGTATTTATGCATTTATCAGGGTTACTCATTTTTAATATTTATATTCTGTTAAACCTGATCTCAGTATATTTTATATATATAACATGGTGGGGAATTAAGTATTTTAAATATTTTCTTTTGCAGACACTATAATAGTCGTGTTTTCTTTTAACTTGTTGAGAAAAGAAATTGTTTTTTGAAATTTTTATAGAGAATTTTAAAATCACTTCCAAGATTGTTAACAATCACAATTTAGTTTAAAATAATGTAGATCAATATTTCTACAAAAAAAAAAAGTTTTTTTAACCAAAAAAAAAAATAAAGTTTTAAAAAGACAAATATGAGAAAATTTAATTTGTTGTTTTTAATAGTTTAAATTTATTATAATTAAAATGTAGTTCACTCTACAGATATTTTAAAAAATCATTAATATAAGCTAATATATGTAGGTGTCTAACACTATGTGTGTGTAGCTATATAAAGATGTTCGTTTTATTGTGCTTAGATTTTAAGGTAGTTTGCCTGTTTCGTTGGTTTGATTCAGAAAGATTAATAAATATGTCTGTGCAGTTTCATATAGTAATCCTTAGATATTTTATCTGCAGCACTTGAATTTAGTATATGTTTACTTGCCTCCCTATGATCTATATTATTCCTGCTTGTGGTTCTCACAGTTGTTTTTGATTTTACTTCAGCTTCAAACACCTTTCCCCATGAACTTTATTATGCTTTGTTCTACTGACATTTATTGTTGTTTTGCTTTTGAAGTGATGTAAGATCAAATGCATAATTATGTAGGTCTAATTTTGTAATGTCCTTCATGGTGTGAATATTTTTAATGAATTTAAGCTGTTTTGCTATTGTTTGTTTTTATGACAAAGTGAAATATATATGTGTGCATATCTTAATTTAGAATACATATATAATAGAATCATATAAATAATAGATTATTTAGTAATTTTCAAAAATGATACAGCATTATCATGTAAAATTTCAAGAAATAGTAATACTTAAAGCTAAGCTACCAGATATCAAGTACACTATATTCCAACATAAAAGGGGCAATTATCATTGAAATGCATTTATACTTGAACTCTATTATATTGTACTGTAAATAACATTCTTTTGTTTATTGTGACATTTGTTTTAGCATTTGGTTATTGTTGTCTGCTCTGCCAATTGATATTTCCAAAAGAATCTCTGCTCTCTGCAATCTAGAGACAATTTTATGTGATGGTACTCCTGTGTAAGCATTTATACTTAGTATCCTCACAAGTAAACTTATATTGATGGGTGGTGTGATGCACTGTGACTTCTTATACAAAGTCAGGAATCTCTCAGCAACTATGTCAAGAGAAACCTGCTAGCCACTTTGACTTCCATTTCCATTTCTCACCCCAAGTTTCCCACATTCTTTTCTATTCTTCTCCATCCCATTTCCACCACATAATCTTTGTCAACTCCATGGCCTTTATATCTAAAATTCCCTTATTTTCCCCAAATCCAGCATAAAAACCAATAAGTCACTTTCTGTATAATCACTTTGTTCATATTTATTCTTCCACAACTTCATTATTTGTATCCTTTCTTCTTTCAGACATTTACATTCAATTATCAGATGTTTAATATTTTCTATGCCTTCCTTACACAACTTGCAGACTAAATCACTCATATTTTTCCATTTATGTGTATATTCCCTTGTTTCTAAAGATCCTGTTCAAGCCTTAAACAGTAAACTACTTTAACTGCTATTATCATAAATTAACTCACAACCAATATCCTGTTTACTTCTATAAATATTTAAACTCTTTTTACTCTCCGTACTAGCTCTCCATCTCTTCAACTCCCTATTCTTTATTAGTACATCTATTCTTCTATCCCATTCCTTAACACTATAATACTCAACAAGTCTCTTAGCACAATCATCCCAACTTTTGTATAAGTACACTGACATAAATTATTTATCTAAATCTTCTGCGTATTACATTATCTTTCACACCCTCTTGTTGCCTGCCCTTTATTCATAACCCAATTAAATACTATTCTGGCTATTTTTTTATTATCCATAAACTGCAATCTACCAAACATTTTCATTTTTCTTTTTGCATCTCTCATATAAAAACCTGGCCATCCCATTTCTCCTTGAATTGCCTTCTTTGCAATCACACTTGTACATCTAATACATGTCTTCTTCCTTCTCTTTGTACTTTTTTTAAGTAATCTAATACTTATTTACTAACACATAATGCATCATTATCATATGCTAACCCTGCTACTGCCACTCTCTTCCATACAATTCTAACTACATCATATTTATTATATGAGAACACTGTTCATTTCTTTATCAATCTCTTTCTTTTCTTTGCTTTATTTATCTTTTTTTTTCCATTCATCCAAGCAATTTCTCTGATTACTTAAGATGATTCCCAAATAGTTATATCTCTTCACCACACTTAACTTTATATCCTCCAGTGAAAATTCTTTGTCTTCTCTTTCCCCAGTATTAATCATCATTACTTTTGATTTTTCTTCACTAAATTTAATCCCTATCTCTTTACTCACCTTTGCACATGTCCTCAGCATAACTTCCATATCTTCCCTTCTTCCTGCACACAAAAAACATCATCCACAAATAACAGATCTGACAATGTATATATTCCCTTGCCCCCTATTAATGGTATCTCTACCCCTCTTCCTAGACTTTCTATTGCTCTCTCCATTTTTCTCAAATACAACAAAAACCAAATAAGTGACAGATGACATCCTTGCCTTAGTTCCATTCCATTTTTAACTTTAACTGATTTTATATTCCCTAACTGATATGTATAATAATTATTTTCATATAATTTTTTAATAATATCCACTAAAGCTCCATCCATTCCCAAATTTACTAAACTTACACATAATCTACTGTCCATATATATACATTATTATTGTTTTTATTGCTGCTGCTGCTATTATTATTATTAATTTAAGGGAATATTTGCATGTTTTTATTAACAATTTCTAAGCAAAATATTATCATAAAATTTCCAATATTTAAATCTATAAATCTGTCAAAATCTGCAATTTTAACTCTGTAGCTGTTTGCAAGTAGAGTCTAAAATCAATTGTGAAAATGTTTAGAAATTTGTTTTATTTTCAATCTTTATGTGTATAAATATTAATGTCTGATTTAGATTGTTATAAAATTTTAGTTCCTGTTAAAAACAAAATTCACTTTTACTTAAATTATTTCAGATAAATAATTCCTGAAAAAATACTTCGTTAATTTTTCAACATTTATATTTATAAACATATAAAAATCTTCTGTTTAATATATATAATTGTAAAAATAATAACATATTTATTCTCTTTTTTTCCAACTAAAATTTTATTAATATATTTTGACAGTTTCAACAACATCTAATTGATACTCTTCAGAAATAACTACAATAAAAAATGACAAAATAAAATTGAAAATAGAAATGAAATTGATAAACGAATAATAAAAATAATTGCATAAATATAAAAACCTAAAAACGTAACTATAATTATTATTATCTTTTAAAATAATTAAATTCTCGAATTAATTATCTGTATAAACACTAAAAATTCCCAAACCTTAAAGATGTAAAAAATTCAAATTAGTTATCTTTACACAAATATATACATATTAATAAAATAATTGATCAAGATGGTATACATTTTTATATATAAATTATCACTAAAAAATTGCCATCACTTTCAGCTTATTATTAATTCATTATTATTAAAATAAAGATATTTTTCACATTTATTTTAGTACTTTTTTTTTCATATGTCATAGCATCCGCCAGGAGGCGAACCCGCAACAACCGTCTGCAACCAACTGCTTGCTTGCAAGGCGCGCTGATCTCTCGGCTAACAACGCTTGACTTATTTTAGTACTTATCAATAGCTTTTTTTTTTCAACATGTCTCTAGGAATTTTCTGATCATGTCTATTCATTTTGCAAATGATGTTCTTTTTAGTATAGATATCTCTTTTGGTAGTATTTTCATTCCATTTTTTTTTCAAGTTTTTAATTTTTTCAATAATGTCTTTATATAGGGTATATGAGCACAGACTTTCACACGACCCACCATTCTCCACTCTAATCTAATAACACTGATACACCTAAACACATATATGTCTTTAATAAACTTTTATTATTTTATTAAATATTTCATCTTTCCATATTCCTTTTTAATCATAGCATAAATCTCTTTTCACTTCACCAAGTATGTAGTAAGCTTATTACTGCTTTTCTATTAAGTGACTAAACACTCCCCCCTAAATAAACTCTATTTATTAACAGTACATTTATTAAAACAATTTTTTCAAAATCACAATTATAATTTAGCTTTTAATAGCAAATTATTTTAGTAAAGCATTTCATATCATTTTAATTATTTAATTATTAAGCGTATGCTAATATTTTGTCTTTAATAATAATTTTTTCAATATACTGTATTACAAATGTTAACTTATATACATTATTGCCTTTTTTTCTACTATCTTATTTTTATCATAGATCAAAACATTTTCTGCATTTTTGAAAATTATTCATAAAAACATTCACTTCATTAGTAAAATTTATATATCTAGATGTTCATTCCTTATTTTTAGATCTTTCTATTTTAATTCATGAAATGTAATGCCTTGTCCAATTGGTGTATATGATTTAAGAGTTGAAATTAACTTACAGTACACCCTTAATTCAGATTAATCGGTTGTTTTCTCATCCTTGGTGTTCGCCTTAAGATGTTGCTACTTCTAGGTAAATTCCTAGAAATATACCATTTACACCGGCCTTCACCCAACCAAAGAGGAATTTTTCTACATTATAAATGCAGAAAAGTCCTCATGTTATGTTGGACAGAGGAGGTGGTGGCGACAGAAGCCAACACAAAGAGACTTCTTTCTATGATAAAACACAGAAAGAGTTCCCAACGGCTGCCGGTTATGGCTTTTTTTCTATGCTAAAAGCAAAGAGAAAGAAATGCCTTGATCGGCTGCCATAGTAGTCGATTTTGTTCTTCATTTTCTCGTAATAGTAGAATATCTATTTTCTCTGTAGTTTTGTGTGAGAGTGTGTCTTTGAAGCAGTCGTAGTTTTTTTAAATTTGATAAGATGTCTATTTTTTTAATGTGTTGTAACTTACTTTACTGTTGTAAGTTTAGTAATAATGTCCTGAAGATTCCATTACGAAGGGGTAACCCTCAAAAATTGCTTTTAAGGGTACGAAAGGGAAAAAAATAAAGGATCACGCGAAAAGTACCGTTTTCGCAAGAATTCGTTCGTGACCAGTTACTTTTGCTATATATATACGCACAAACAAAAACAACCCACTGTCTAATTATTAGGAATTACTTGTCCAAAAAATAAAATTAGTCGGGTATTTTTTTTTTTTGTTTTGTTACATTTATTATTTCAAAATAAGATTAGTTTTTATATCTACACACTAACAAAAACAACCCAGTTCCTGATTAATTACTGTCTTTAAAAAAAAAAAAAAGCAAATTCAATGGGGTTTGATTTTTTTCAATGGAGTCTTTGAATTATGGTTTGTTTGTTTTTATATATACACAAGATTTACCAAAAAAAAAAAAGAAAGAAACCCACTTTCTGATTAATTACTGTCAAAAGAAACGCAAATTAGTCGGCTATCATTTTTAAATTTAGTATTTCAATAACGGTACCCTTTTTATATAGACAGACTTAACAAAAACAACCCACTTTCTGATTTATTACTGTCCCCAAAAAGAAAATAGAAATTAAGTCAGGTATCATTTTTCAATCGAGTCTTTTAATGACGGTTCTTACTAATAGTAGTCGGGTATCGATTCTAAATTGTAGTATATAAATTACATTACTTTTGATAGATTTAGAATTACGTCTTGCTCTTTTAATAAAATGATTGATTTACTCTTGACCAAAAATACCGTAACTTTAAAAAAAAGACACACATAAAGTCCAAAAAAAAAAAAAATGAGAAAAAGCCCTGTAACTTTAAAGACACACACAAACTCAAAAACAATCTAAGATTAATAAACATTGACTTATTACGTCTTGCTTTGGAATCAAATTCTTGATTTACTCTTGCAAAAAAAATACCGTAACTTTAAAAAGACACACCTAAAGTCCAAAAAAAAAAAAAAAATTCGAAAAAGCCCCGTAACTTTAAAGATACACACACAAACTTAAAAACAAGATAAGGTTAATAAACATTTACTTATTACATCTTGCTTTTGAATAAAAGTATTGATTTACTCTTGCAAAAAAAAAAAAAAAAAGACCGTAACTTTAAAAAGACACACGTAAAGTCAAAAAAAAATTAGAAAAACACCGTAACTTTAAAGACACACAAACTCAAAAACAAGATAAGATTAATAAACATTTACAAAATAAAAAAAAATAACATCGTATAATAGTATTAGTTAGTAGAATATTTTATTACAAATCTAAGAAATCAGATCTTTTTAGATCAAATCGATCATTTAGGTCCGGCTCGGAATCGTTATATGTATATGTTTTCGATTAGCATCAACGCCATCTTAAGGTGAACACCAAGGATGAGAATACAACTGATTAATCTTATTAGTGTTAGCATCTAGTTTAATCTCAGCTGATGCATTATTATAAATATTCTTCAGACTATGGCATATCTTCATTCTAAACTAAGACTTTTCAGTTTTAATCAAAGTAGAAGTGGTTGCCTTTTTTTAGAATCTATAGTTTCAAATTAAAAAGGCAGCATATATTGCCTTTAATATTTTAGTGTAAGCAAGAATACTATATATAATCACTATAAAATCTATTTGTTTTAATAAGTTTGTATTTATAATGTTTTCTTTTTACCTATCTTAAATTTGAATATCACTATCTTTCAGCCATACGGTATGGTTTTTTCATACAGATATTTGATATATAACTTTACCAACAGTTTCTCTGTTTTCTTATCTATTCCTTTTAAAATATTTATAATGCTTCCATCATTTTATTTACATGTCTCATCTCTTTATTTAAAATATGGCATTTCAGTTGATATCATTATTTATAGACAACTTTGCTTTCCTAGTTTTTTGTTACTATATAAACCTTTGTAAAAAATTTCCATATATTTTATACTGTCATTCAGATTTTTATCCCCTACTGTACTGTTTTTTTTTTTTGCTGACATATTTCTATCTCATTATGACTGTCATAATTTTATATTCCTAACCCTTTTCTTGTACAACTTTCCTTGCTATTTTATAATTACAATTTTATATATTATAATTGACTTTTTTCCAGTTAATAAAATTATATGCATTTAGTATTTTTAAATAGATTATATTACCTATTTTTTTATTCTGCTTTTTTTGCCATATGCTGTTTTGACTCAATAGAAAATTTACTCTTGAATAATTCCTTTTTAATTCTCATCATCTACATAATTGATTTTAACCAAAAAATTGTATTTCAATTACTTTCAAATATAAATCATCTATTTTATGCCTCTGAAAAATTTAAATTATTTCCAAGTTCTAGATTGAATTTAGTGAAGAATTTCTGAAAATTAGAACACCAATATATTATTTACTCATTTTTATTTATCTAACTTAGCATTATCATTTATTTTGCAGGGTTTTATTGCAATATATAAGAAACTTGAACTCGGACTTTCAAACTCCACACAGCTATCCAATCCATCTTATATAACTGATACACATGACCACATATATGTAAAAAAGATAAATGATCTCCAATACACATATTTTGTGTTGACCCAGGACTCATAAATTCATCCAGATCACCATCTCCAACACATATATGCAATCACTGCTCAATTTATATTAAGATAGCAAATCTTCAAACTTTAATGAACAAGCTTCAATCTTTTCCACTCTTCAGCTATCCATATCATTGAAAATCTGAGGATGAAATGCTCAAAGCCCTTGATGATGCCAATATTATTATCATACCCATGATGACATTAAGTCAGTATGAAAGGACCTTGGTCTAATTAAATGGACATATTAAAAATTGACATATTAAGGTCCTATATATATAAGGGGTCAGATTGATTTAAAGTTAACATGGATATGACAATAACATTGACATCATCAATGCTTTGAGCATTTCATGAATGGCTAAAGAATTGCAAAGTGGAGAAGATTAAAATTTGTCCATTAAAGTTTGAAGATTTGCTATCTTAATATAAACTGAGCAGTGATTGTATATATGTGAGGTCGATTGTGATCTGGACCAACCGATGAGTGCTTGTTCAGTACGAAATATGTATATTGGAGATCATTTATCTTTTTTACATATGGTCATCTGTATCAGTTATATAAGATGGATTGGATAGTCAGGGAGTTTAAAAGTATGAGTTCAAATTCCTTATAATTGCATTAAGACAACTGATTTATTACAATAGGATTCATTAATTGTTCAAACATTTTAGTTCTTGTAACACCAATGATTTTTTTTTAAATTGAAATAACTAATTTACTGGCCCTGTTCAAAAAGTTAATCTATTTAATATTTTGCATATATAAAACTAAAATAAAAAATTTATTGCTCCTTTTTCATTTCTTTATTTCTGATTACTCTTGCTATATTCTCTTTCAAATTTAAATTTTCCTGATTTACAAAATGTGAATTTCATCTTTTCATCATTGTTATCTTTTATTATAAATAGAGTGATACCTTAAAATTCAGTAATCAAGAATCTAAGGGTCCAGATTCGATTCCCATGCTAGTCCTGTCATTGGTCAGGCCAGCAACATCTAAAGAAATGGGGAGAATAATACTTCTTTAAACGTTGTGCATATATTAATCTGTTTGTTATTACTAAATAGTTGAAGGTATTCTGAATATTTAAACAAAGTTAAATTTTTCTAAAGACATTCAATACTTATATTAGATGGTGAAAATAATCTAATATATAAATACGTTTATATATATTTCTTCAAAATTGATTTTGTGATTGATATGATTTTTTTAAGACTCAAACGAATCACTATATTATGTATATATTTTGAAAATTTAATGCATTTTTTTCATAATTTTTGCTTTTGTTTATGTTTTCATTCCATTATTATCTCATCCAGTGTTAGGACAGCATTTATCATAATACTATCTTTTATATCCCCACAATTATATAAAATCGTGTTGGCTTGTCTTAGTCATAAGATTCATGCATTTATCATGTGAATCTGATCTAATAATAATGTGATGTTGGGTATAATAAATTTAGCATAAACTATGTTAAAATTGTGGCAAGTATTAATTAGCTACCATCGATATTAAATTAAATATAATTACTTAATCATAATAAATTCTTCCCAATCTTTTCAATCTAAGAACAAGAGTCTTAACTAACTCTGATTATTAATTTTATTCTTATATAGTGCCTGATGTTTGGAGTGAATGGCAAAAACAAGGATCATGTGCATCGAGTTGCTTGGGTGTTACATTTGGTCTCCAATTATATAAAAAAACTTGCAAAACTAAAAAGTAAGTCATATTTAAAATTATACATGTATTTTAAAAAATTTACTAAAAAATTATATTTATATAAATAATTAAATTCAAATATGGAACATATCGATAACATATAAAAACTTTTATGAATGAAAGTTATTAGTGCTGTTTTCAGTTTGTCCATATGTGTTAGATAAAAAATTTCAGATTTTTTATTCTTACATTAAAAGAAAACCAAATATCAGCAATATATTAAAACTGTTTTAATCACCAATCAGAAATTGGCAGTTTTTTATTTGATGCTCTTGACGTTCATTGTAATTATGAACTTTTAATAGGATTTGTAAGATTTTTTTATATGAGAAATCATCCATATTAGTGCTGAAAAATTTGCATATTATGTAATGTAATTGTAGCCAAAAACAGTGGCTGGTTTTGTGAAATTAAAACCAGTTGCTGAAGTCAAATTGATTTTTTAAAAAAAGGACTTTGGAGTAAAACTTCGAAAGGATATTAAGAAATATATTATGGAAAGAGTTAATTTCAGAATGCAGTTCTAAGTTTTAAAAAAGTACTCAGTTTACTTTACTCTTCTTGATTTAAACATATTGAATAAACCATCTTCATAACTATTGCTCTTTTAAAAATGTATGTTAATAATGTCCAGTCTACATTACTTCACTTAATTATCATTTTAAATAGGAATAAATTGCATGAATATTATTGTTGTATCATTAGCCAATGTATGTTCTTTAATATATCTGGAAAATGCATGCAGAACTATTTTACAGGGTATATTTTAATTCTTCACTATTTTCTGTGTTATGTTTTTGTGAGAATTAAACATAGATGTAAGGATATGCATATTTTGATAAATCATGCCATGTTTCAATTCATCATAAAGAGATGACAGTATTTGTTTGTCTGGTATTTCTGGAAATAATATGTATGTTAAATAAAGGAAATAAATGTGAGCTACTTCAAATTAAATATCTGTTTAAATCGAATAGGATAGAAATGCGGGTAATTTTTGTTCTCTTTGATAAAGATGGAAAATAAAACAAAGTATTATTAAATGCTATTCAATAAACTACTAAAAATAATTATGTATTCAATTTAGAACTACAACGGAATAAGTGAGATAATTCCTGTCCAACAGTAGTTAAGAATTTATTATATTCTCGTCATAATAGAAGATAAATTGATTGCTTATGTATGATACAGTAACTTAAATAACTTTGTTATGAACATTGAAGATGCTGAGTTCTATTTAAGCATGACTATATTTGTTTGGTTATCCTACAGCAGTTTATTTTAGTTTAAAATTCAGTTTGGAATGTGTTCCATATTGTTTCATAAACCTGGAACCGAGCTTTGCAAGTGAACTTTTATTTTAAATTACAAAACTAATAACTTTTGTTTCTTTTTTTTTTTATTGCCTGTCATAATTAATGTATATGATAGGTAGATAGGCTTTATTTATTATTATGTTCATTTATAATTTGGGTATTTTGACCATCAAGAACGTCTCTGAGGTGTATCCAAATGAGGAGTATGCTGGTAAAAATTGATTGTGTTCAAACAGGTTTTATTGTTCTTTTACGAAGGTAAAAGAAAAAAATATTTTTTTTAAATATATTATTAGAGAGGTTTACATTTATTTTGTATACTTTATTATCTCAAAGTGAAAATTTTGTTCTTTTTTTAAATCAACAAACTTATAATAGAAATAGTTTGCAAGATATGAAAGAAAGTTCGTTCGTAATAATTATAAATATTAAATTAAAAGTTATACCTTAATGCAATATTTAATTATCATGTTACCTGCTTAGTGTGTAATTTAGAGTTAATATTATATATACTTTTTATTCGTGGGTATGTGTTTGTTTTGCACAATTATGATATTCGTTTAATAAAGTTCAGTTTGTGAATATTTTATGCATAAATTTCATACACTGTCGTATTCTACTGAGTTGAATGGATTGGTATGTTATCTGTATGTATTTATCTGCCAGCGTGTATTTATAATTTTCAATACTTAGAAAAGCTATGAGAATAGAAAGAAATCTGATTGCCTTATAATGTCTGTAGGGATAAAAGATTTTTCTTATTTAGTCTATGTTAATAATTTTCCATGAGTAGAGCCTAATTGATATTATATGCGTATGATTAAATGATATTTTGAAGTGATGTTTTCTTAGAGCCCTGGTGATGAGGAAAAAGGTTCCCCACCAGTATTGTATTTAGAAGTAGATGAATTATTGTTGAAGTATGATTAAATGATGTATAGGAAGTTATGTGACATTTTTCTTATATTCTTGGTGATGAGGAAACGGTTCCCCACCAACAGTTATATTTAGAATCAGATGAATTATTGTAAAAGTGTTTAGTAGAGTTTATCTGCTCCTCATGTAGAATCCCCTTATAATGTATAGTATGTATAATCATGAAAATATAGCTGTGTGTTAATTAATATGTGGCTAGATAAATTGTTAGATTCATTCTTGATGTAGTATTAGTGTCTTACTTTATTGATGAATTACGACATTGTTCGAAATAAAATAATTGTATGATATTTTCTTAATGAATGGAGAGTTTATAGAAAAGATTGTTTTATATTATTGCTGCTTGAACATGCACACACACGCGTAATATAAATAATATCGTGTATATAAAGTATAGAATTATCGAAATTAAAATGAGAAATAAATGTGTTTTTTTTTTTTGAAATACATTACATTCATTTAAATATAAGTATAAAGTATTGAGATTAAAACGGGAATAAATATTTTAAAATACAGTGTATTTATCTAAATAAAGGTTATAAATCATCAAATCATCAGAATAAACATGATTTGTTGCTATGCATAAAAAGGTATACGTAATTGAAAGTGATTATTTAGTCAATTAGAGAAAGTTGCTTTGTTGAGAGCCAAATATTATTAATTTGATTTATTTTGTTAATCAAGAGAAATACCCTCTCAAAAGTATTTTTTGTGTGCTAATAATATATGTTATTTATTTATTGTCATGTAGATGAAACATGTAGGCAAAGCATGTGTTCGAAGTCAGGATATTTAAGTTTGTTATTAATTTGCTTTGATAGTAAGGATAATCCCAAACTGATGCTCAAAGTTTATTTGATAATTTAAAAAAAAATCTGTAAGACAAATAGTCCATTTGTTAATATCATGTTAAACCAAGTTTATTTTATTGTAATAAATGATTTGTTTTAGTTATTTAAAATCTTAAAATCTGTGTCTTGAGTTATTCTTGTGTACATTCCTGTTTTCCATTTCCACATCTCCACATTTCATAAATCTATTACAAAGTAGATATATTATTTTAGAGTTATAATATTAAATTTGCTAGTGTCTGACAATATTGTTTTTCTTAATCCAAACATTATAAAAGAACATTTGCCACTTGATAAATGTATTAGAAAGGTTGCCAAGTCAGTATATTTGTTTGATGATGATATGAGATTAAAATACCCTATCTCTGTCATTATCTTGTCATTGAAACACAATAGAATATTTTAGTCAATTTGTTTCATTACATTTTTATCATACTTTAGAATTATAACTTATGGCCCAATGTAGTTTATTTAATCCAACTGTGTTTGTTAAATTCCCTGAGATTTTATTGTTTATTTCTTGATTGGCATTAAAGTAGATGTCTAGATTGTGATATGCCAAGTCATAGAATTGTTTAATATTATAATTATAGTAAGCTGATATATGTTATATTTGGATGAAGGAAGAAATTAAGTTTAAAGTATTTTTTAATAGACTGTACCGATAAACATGATTCTTTATCATATAATTAATTAATAAAAAGGATTTACATTATATTTAGTGTTTTGGTAGTATTTCTTCTTTCATTTATTTATCATCATATATCTTATGAACTGCTTATAGCCTCCCACTGAGCTGAGCTGAACATAAACTTAAATATAGAGTCTCAATAATAATTGTGTATTATATATCTTGTTATACTGTTCTATTCATTAATAGAACTGGTGCTTGGGCATTTCGCTCATGTAATGTATATGAGCAGTGTTGGGAGGGTAGGTTGTAATATATATATATATATGTGTGTGTGTATATATATACAAAAAAATAAAATCAGATGTCACATCACCTAATTCAATAAGCTTATATTACAAATGTTATGTTATATATAGAGCTTGCAAATAAGTTCTTAACAAGCTTTGCAGAATATCCCCAACCCAGATCGGTTTCTGCTATCAACGTCCTCAGTGAGGTGCTAGGACAGTCAAGCATTAAATTAAAAATACCAGGACAAGCCCAGCACTTTATCTAATCTATAAATTATTAAGTAAAAAATCTGAAATTTTCAGACATCCATATGTCTTCTAATCCAGCTAACTTAAATAGTCATATGGGACTGAACTAATTTCAGATACACCATATATTAATAGCTTTAGCAATATAAAATCACCAAAGCCTTAATAGTAAAAAATAAAATTACAAAAAAAATCAAGTCAGATGTCACATGACCTAATTTAATAAGCTTGTATTACAAATGTTATATATAGAGATCGTAAATAAACTCGTAACAAGCTTTGCAAAATATCCCCAACACCAGACAGGTTTCCGCTACTGGCGTCTTCAGTGAGGACATCTAACTTGATTTTTTTTGTAATTTTATTTTTTGCTATTAAGGCTTTGGTGATTATATATTGCTAAAGCTATTAATATATGGTGTATCTGAACTTAGTTCACTCCCATATGGCTATTTAAATTAGATAGCTGGATTGGAAGACATATGGATGTCTGAATATTTCAGATTTTCTACTTAATAGTTATACATTAGATAAAGTGCTGGGCTTGACCTGGTATTTTAATCTAATGCTTGAATATCCTAGCATCTCACTGAGGACACCAGCAGCAAAAACTGGTCTGGGTTGGGGGTATTCTGCAAAGCTTGTTACGAGCTTATTTGCGAGCTCTATATGTATTGTCAAATACATTAAATATTTATTTTTCTCAGCTTAAATCTTTGGTAAATACATGCAGCTTTTATCAAATAATATTTCCCCACATATTATAAATAATTATAAAAGTGCCTCAATGTTTTTTTTCTAAAAATAATGTAGGTTCAAATCTAGGCCAACAGTTTATCTTTTGTAATAGCCTAAAACATTATAATTTAATAAATATGATTATTTAATATGTTAAAAAATAATCAAAATGTTTATTGCTCAAGAATTTATAAGAAGTTTGAGCACTGAAGTGAGATTATTGAGCCAAAGTTCATGAACTTAAGTTCCAGAGTTTGCCATCCTATTACTGCATCAAAAAAAAATATGGCATTCAATATATTAACTCTGTTATACAATCAAGGATTAAGAAAAAAATAATTTATATTCTGTATGTTGTTTATTGTAAAGATAGGATAAGGACTCCAAAGCTGAAGTTCCCTCATATTTCTGAGGATCAAAGATCTCAAACAATTAAGGGTTTGATTATTTTTTAATATTAGAAGAAATTATTACTATATTTTAAATATATGGCAAGGAGTTTTAGTTTAATTTGTAATCATTTTAAATTAAATTTTAAGTTAATGCTATATTACTTTCTTTTGCATTTTCGCACAATTATAATATTCATTTTTATCACATGTGCAACACAACCAAATTTATATGGGCATTAATTGAAAGAAATTCTGCACTTGTCTTAACATATGCATAATTATTGTGAAAAAATTAATTAATGATTTGTTTTACTACTTGTGTTGATGTTATGTTTCATTGAGTTTAAAACTAGCCTCTTGTGACTCCACATGTACAGATTTTTTTTTATTATTCTTACAATATGATGAAGCTCCCATACATTTTTCTTATAGGTGAATGTCATTTCTTTCTTTTGTCTTCAATCTTAATTTTCTTAACATAAATATTTAAAAAAAGTAATTTGGCATTAATTTTCTCAAGGAATTACACCCTTTAAAAGTGTCCCATTTATATCCATGATTTATCTTAGTCTGGGTTTTAATTTATCTGTGCCATTTTTTCAGCCCTATACCAGAAATACTATTGCTGCTGCTAATTACCGTGATATCTCTTCTTGAGATCTTTCAACACAAAATGCTTATAATGATATTTACTGTTGAATATCACATATATCAAATTATTTGTAATGTTTCTGGATATTTTTTTAACTTTGAAATTCACTGCACTTTTTGACAATTATAATATTTATCTATCCATTTTGTTCAAAATCTTGTGCATAAGTGCTTAAGTATCCTCATGTATAACTTCAGGTTTGTCACAAATATGCTTGGTATTTCATATTGCATTATATTTTAGTTGACGGGGTCAAAATCTAATATATATATAAGATAAATAAAAGTATTCAGTATCACTAATTAATCTTCTTCTTTACCAATCATAGCCTTTAATGGGCGAGTTAGTAGTAAAATTTATAATACTCAAATAGACATTTTTTTTTTTGCTTGCAAAGCCAATATGGCATTATAAAACACTGTAATATGTATGCTTAGTTATAACAAATATATCGAATAATGTATTTTTATTTCCTTTAATTTTACCAGAGGTCGCTATTAGTCTTGTTTGTTTGGTTTTTTTGTTGTTGTTGTTTTCTTTAAATAACGCAGCGTATGCTATTTATTGCCTTTGGATAAAATGTAATTTGATGTAAATATTTTCCTTCTTTTCTTTATTTAAATTTTTATCTTTAGTTACTAAATTTAATGTTAAATTTATATACTTTTTTACAAAAATTAATTCATCAAAAGTGAACGTCAATTACATATAAAACTAGTCTGGATTGTACTAAAATTGTACATTTAAAAAAAAAATGTACCTGTTAAATGTAGCAGTTAAGTAAAAAAGTTTAGGACAGTTTGTAAACAATTCCATATTTGCTCGAAGTTTGTGTAATTATATATATATTAATTAAATTCATGATATTTTCAGTACACTGTAATAGTGGATTCGGTTAAAAGTTACTGAACTTTTTCTCAACTTCGTAAAGTAAAAAATGTCTGATCAGTTGAATAGAACTGTTTTGCTTGAATTAAAAAACACTACTTTCCGAGGAACTAATCTTAGATATGTGTATGTGTGAAATTTACCCTTTGAAATAAAATGTATAGAGGATTTTTAAAAACTCTCCCTATTGAAGTTTTGTTCATTTATCAATAGTGAACTATACGTGCATTATTCATACATCAAGACAGCGCCCTCTAAAGGATAGTAATGAGAACTTTTTTCTAATTTTTCATTCCCAAAATTATAATATTCTATATAAGAAGGAATACTTTATGGTATTGATTTGTGTTTTTTTAGATCAAAATTATTTTTTAGAATTGGCATTAAGAATAACTACTATAAGTAGTATCACATCTTTTTATTAAAGTGCAAGAAATTTGTTGTAATAATTTTTTTTTTTAAGAGGGTAAAAAAAGAAATGATTGTTTAGGACATACAATGCAAAAAGTTTCTTATGGAGTAAACTTGAGGAATTTTAAAAGCCTTAAACATAGTAAATTATCCAATAAATTAAAACTAGTTAAAAAAAATAGATAAATGTATTGTAAATATAAAAATTAGGTGGGGGGAAAAAATCAAGAAAATAATTTATAGTAAGAGTGATGGTCTTGAGATCTAAAAGTTCCTGGTTCAGAACTCAATTTATTACTGCTAGTGCTTAAATATCACCTGATTTATTAATCTGCTCATCTTTTGACTTTTTAGAATAATAGTAAATTGAAATTGTCCGAGAAACAACATTTTTTCAATGTAATGTATATGTGATCCTGAACATCTAGACCATCTTACATAAAGCATTGCTCAATCCTACATAGTTAAACATTTCTTACTCTTCTAAAAAGCTTTTTCACTCCAAACCTAATTGTCACAAAATGGCAAGAAAGCGAGGAAACAAAACATGCAAGGAACCCAAGGATGTTTATCTATTCCACAAGAAATGACTAGTCCACAATTTTCATTAGTATTTTTCTATCCAAACAAATGAAACTTGTTCAAAAAAGTGAAAAGCATGATAAGAGGATAACTCTTAATAAAAAAGTTATAAATGTTTCTATATGGAAAAGGTATTTAAAGTGAGTTTAAATAATACATAGAATTGGTGTATGTGGTACTTCATGTTGGGGAAAGAGAGAGTATGAATTGATAAATAGATTATGCTTCTTAAATATAAAGTTGGAATCCATATGTAGAAATAAAAGATTTCAAATTAGAACTTTGTGGAAACTTTTTTACTATAATAATATTCCCATTCTTTATTTATTATTAAGGGTGGTATAGTTTTATTTCAAAAATGTTTCTTTTTGCTCTTTTAGAGAAAAATGAAGTAAAATAAATTACATTGAAGAGTAAATAATTTATGTGAAAATGAGCTAGTATAATGATAAGAAGGGTGGTTACAACTGATTCTAGCAGCAATAATGACTGGATAAACAACTGGACGAGACTCCATAATATAAAAACAAAACAAATGAAGAAAAATGAAAAGGAATTGATAAATCTTAAGCTTATCAAAAAAAGGATTTATAATCGGAGACTCAAAACTTTTAAATTGAAAATGTTATCAGCTGAAAGATGGCAACAATTATAATAATTTTATTTATGTATTTATTAATTATTTACATTTTGTAATTTAAAGTAATAATACATATGACTTAATGTATAGCATTAAGTTTATTGAAATAATGTAGGGTAGTTTAATCAGATTAATGAATATTATTGTATAATAATTTTTTTGTTGCTGTTATTTATTAATCTAGCATTCTGTCTCTCTTCTCATAAATTCCTTACCATTTAAATAATAAATTAAATTTTGTAATAGCTTGTGAGATAAGAGTTTATACTCTACCAAATTAGTCATGGTATGCTTTAATAATGCTGATGGTGTAAATATCCTCCCATGGATTTCCCAGTATTGGGTGTCGCTCTGGTTTAATCCGAACATAAATTCTTAATCCATAGAGGATCTGATTTTCCTTCAGTTAATTAGGAGCGATCTAATGGTCTGGAAAGGTGACTGTAATCTATAATATTTTTATGAATATATCTAGGCCTGACTATTATTTTTCATCCTATATTGTTTTATCTCTGTTATTTGGATTTAAGTGTGAACTCTCAAAAATTGTCTTTTATTATTAAGCATTAACTTTTCATATCCATAGGATTATTATAATTTGTGCTTAACTTTGGAGCTCTCGTTTCCAAAAAACAGGTTTATTACAAGTTATATGTATACGCACTGATGAATTAAAGTTTAATTTTTTAATAACAACTATTAAAAATTATAGTCTAATGCATTTCAGATACACATGGTTGTTAATAGTTATAAGGTGATTATACTGCATTACATATTTATCAAGTTATCTCATTAGTATTGTAATTTTATAAGTTTCAGTGATTATTTAATTGGTTACTGTTTAATATTACATTAATAACAATATCATTGATAACAATATTCCATGCTGCTTTCATTTATTTTTTTAAATCATTTGTTCTACCAATAGTTGTTTCGTCCATGCTCATTGTTATAATGTAAATATATATATATATTAATCTTCTTATCTTCATTGCTTAAATATTTATGCCATCCAATCCTTGTTATAATATTTGTCCAAGACTCCTTATAGTATACACTGAAAATGCTGGGCCATTGAATTGGAGTACAATCTGTGGGAGTTCTGCTTTATCAACCCTACATGCATGATAAATCCATCCAAATTAGCAAATGTCCGAAAACCCATGGTAAAATCCTAACTGCAAATCTTTTCAATCTTTGTTGCCATGATTCAGGGCTTCTCTTTCTTCCAACTTTCCACATCACATTGTCATTAAATATTTTAACCACTCTGTAGAGAATATCCCTGATATTTCTGACTTCAGTAAAGACAGAAATGCAAACTTTAGCCCTTCACTTTCTATACTGATTCTGATTCTAAAAGCTCCAAAATCAATTGTTTATAAACTTTTGGGAATATGGTCTTATGGATGAAACAGTATACAGTGCTTCTAATTTAACTATTTTATAATTAAATTTTTTTTAAGTAAGTCTAAATACTTCAGGATTCTAGCATTGTCTTGTTTTCAATAGTCCATTATAGTTAGTTCACAAATGAAGATGTTGATGTATCTTTTGTACCTAATATTTTTTTCCTTTTCTAGTAATGGCAAATTTATTATATTTTCAATTTCAGAAAATGTTTAACTGCATATAATATTAGTACTTGACAATTCCATGGCCCCTGTAATATTCATTATTAAAAATTTAGTTATGTCCTTGTTTATCCCATTTAAAATATTGATAATGAAATGTAGTCATTGTTTATCAAAATTGATTTTAACAAATAATTTTATGATTATGTTAATCAGATCAGACAAAGTTTGGTTATATCAAATAATGTTAGTATATAATGCTGTTCTATTTTTTCTGATTGAATTGCATTAATGAATTTGAGGGATGATCTAGAAGCATATTTTTCCAAAATGAAACTCACTTTTTAGCCATTTGGCAACTGTAGTTGCTTTGTAATTGTATGATTCTCTGAAATCTGTCATTAAGCTATGAAATTTAATATTAGATAATCTGCATGGAAATACTAACTATTTATGAAACATTTCCATATAGCTTTGTTTGTTGTATTCTTAGTCGAAATAATTTTTCAGAATAATCTTAATAGCATCTTACTAAATCATTGGAATAATAAAATTAAAATAAAACAGCCCTAATAAATATATAATGTAGTTTATTAACTTATGTCTATTAAAAGCCATGGATATAGGGAACTTTACTAAAATGCATTAGATTATCATTTTTAATACTGTAATTAAATGTTTGCAACATTTTAATTATATATATATATATATATGTATGTATGTAAGAGCATGTGTAAAGCCATCAGTCAGTGCAGCCATTTACAGCCAAAAGCAAGTGTTAAGAATCTCTTGATTGTGGATCATGGCTGCCACTCAATAATAATCTTTTATTTGATCATTTAGAATTGCAGATAAATTTTGAGTGTGAGGGAAGATTATATTCATTGGAAGAACTATCTAATATTAAATGGAAAAATTCTAGAAATCTTGAATTTAAAGGAAAACATGAAGAGGAAACTGATTTGAAAAGTGAATATACCTTACCATAAAGGTATAATTACTAGAAGCATGACTAGAGTAGGATTCATTATACATAAAAAGTGGAAGAACAACATTATGAAAATTGTGATATTTCAGATAGAATGATTTTAATTATTCAACTTATTGGAAGATATTAAATGCAGATAATTCAAGTTTATATCTCTACAAGTTCTCATTGTCATGAAGGAATAGTATATTTTTATATGGATAAACAAAATTCTTTTGATCAAACAATATTTTTAAATTAACATGGGAAACATTAATGTTACAATTAGCAAATGGTTGAAAGGTAAAAGTGTTATGAGTAAATCTGGCTATAATGACAGAAATAAAAGAGGATAAGGACTTGTGGAATTTGGAAAAAAAGAAAAATTGTATATTATGATTTTTTTCTTTGAAAAAAATGATAAAGAAAATATGCACAGAAATATACAAAGGAACATATAGTGAATGGGATTATATTTTGGCTAACGGAAAGTACATATTTCAAAATTGTAAAGTTCTTAATAGATTCAATTCAGGAAATTATCATCCATTGGTAAGACAATAAGATTGTATTAATGAAAACTGAAGAGATGATAACTTTTTTTTAAAAAAGATAGTATTAACATTTGTTATTCCTATACTTTAGAATAACTCCAGTGCATTTAAATTAGAACTTTCTAATCATTTTAAAATATTGACTTTGAAGGTAATTCAAATTTAACTAAGATCAATAAGATTAATTATTCTCTGCTAAGAACTGCATTAAAGATAAATGGTACAAAAAACAGCAATTTCCAGTAATGTATGAAGGCATGAATAAATATGATATTAAAATGACCCATTAAGAAGAATTGAATATCTAGAGTTTTGTGAAATGATACAAAAAGAATTAATAATATAAAAAAATGTGAATAGAGAAGAAAATCTAATAGAAGAGAATAAAACTCTCAAAAGTATAAAACATTTTAATATTTGAAGAAAAGTTATTTCATTGATAAAAAGAACAGTTGGAACTATTATTTAAAAATGGCATCATAAAATTGTGAAAGGATTCTATAAAGAATTATAAAGTAATAATAATGAAAAGAAAACCATTGCATTTATTACATCTTCTGAATTGCCAAGCATGTAAAATGAAGAGGTGAGACATGCATTAACTCTTTGAAGAAGGGAAAGAATCAAAAAAATTATAGAATTATTATTGATATTGTTAAATAAGGAGGTGATGTAAATGACAAAGTTGTATCAGATTATTGAAAGGTGATAAAGAAGATATTAGAAGACAACAATTTTAAACAAGATCTTTACCAAGATAATTATGACTTATTTCAAAAAATATTAGATTCAACCAAAAGAGCAGGTTGGATTTAAAAACCTGGACACCATTCAAATATTGTGAGAAGTTGTAAAAAGGATCAATATATCCCTACTATGGTTTGGATTTGTAGATCATGGAAAGACATTTTTAATAGTCATAAAATTTGGATTATCAAAATATAGACCCAGTATTGTCACATTTTGAAGAATTGCATTAGCATAATAACACTAAGAAAAATAACATTGTTAAGAGTATGCAACATAGTTTCAAAACTTTTTGTAGCAATTTCACAAAAAATATATAGATATAATTTAAGTCATCTAGATTTTGCAAGTAGTCTGGTTGTTTTTACAAATAATGTCCTAGTACTTCAAGAAATGTTACAAGAATTATCAGGTGAAAATTAGAAAATAGTATTAAAGATAAATAGCATAATAAACTTTGTTTACTTTCCTCTGAGAGAAATTAATCTAGGAACTGGAGTCTCCCTTATCTCAATATTGTTCTAATCTGAAGAGAGCATATAAATTTAAATACCTTTACATTACAATCTGTACTTCAAATTTACCTTTTTACTAATCTAGTATTATTATAATAATCAAAATAAAATCAATTTTACAACCCTTTTCCCACTTTTTTGTTAATGCATGAATTGTTACATATTTGTTAATATTTAATTTTTCACTTCTTTTCAATAATGTTCAGTAAAATTTAGCAAGCAACATCTTTTTTTTATCTATTAACAAGACCGAATATATTTAACTTTTTTTTTCTAAAAAGTTGTTTTAAGTTTTTAGTTGCTATTTTCCATGAAAAAGTGAAAATAGAAACAAAGTACTGATATCAATTTGGCTTATTAATTTATTTACTATAATTTTTAAATTTGTATGCATTCAACACTAAATAAAAACATTATTTGAATAAATCATAATTTATGCTAAAATAGATATTTTTAGCATAGCCCTTCCCTCCATAATTTTGAGAGATTTAATAGTTTGTAAATACTGTATAAGATCTTAGATTAACAATATTGCATCTGTTTGTATGTGAGTATATGTATATATTACTGTCATCACTTGTAATAGTATGTATATATTTAGATATTATAACACTACTTCTCTTTATTAATTAAATTTTCTTTTCCATCCCAAGTAAATGTGATGTGATGTAATGGACTGTGGCTTCTCCTTAAACGAAGTCAAGAATATCTGAGCAATTATGCACAGATAAACATGTTAGCCACTTAATTTTCCATTCCCCACTCATATAGAGCTTGTGCCGCCATCTATTGAGATAGTTGTTTTTTTTAATTGCAAAGTTCATATATATTCTATTCTGATGTTTTAATTTTAAAAAAATCTAAAGGTACCAGGATATTCGGAAATACCAAGACTTCAAACCATTTTTAAACCTTGTCTTCATGGTTTGTCTTTGTTATTTGGATTTCACATGCATTGTGAGATTTATTTTTTTTTAAATTTCAAATGACTGAAACCTTAATTTGTTGGGGGTTTTTTTTTTTTGCAAAGTTTATCAAGCTTCATGTTACTTTTGCTCAATCATTGTGTAATAATTATTAAAAATCAAATGTACACATGAATACACTTTTTATATATATATGTTTTATTTTTTTAAATAGTTGGTAAGAATTTTTAGCCTAACATTAATGCAAATTACAGAGCAGGCATTTAAAAACTGATTGGTAACATATTATCATCTACAGTCTATTAGAATATATTGCAATCTCATAAATATTTTTAAAAACTAATATTTAAAAGTATAATTTGATAATTTCCCAGATGTTATATATTTTTGTTGAGATTTTAAAAACTAATGTCAATAAAAAAAAAGATTTTGGTTTTATAAATTTAGTCTGCTCCTCCTGACTTATTTTTTCAATGTTTACAAAATTCAGATATGATTTTTTAGAAATTATTTCATTTGTAAATATAAAATTCTATCAAATAAAGTTCAATTTGTTATATTCTGAAGTCCAGTTTATTATATAATATAGAATAATGACTTAACAAATATTGAAAGCTGACAAAACTCACCAGGTAGAGCAATTAAATCTTTTACAGTTTGAGAGATTTAATAATGATTTTTAAAGTCTAAAAATATTAATATTTTTATCACACAGATATATACTTATGATTAATATATATCTACTTATGATTTCCAAATAACATTTAAATATATTCTTTACACTTGCTATATTTATTTTTTAAATAATATTTCAGTTACCTAAATTCAAATGCATTGTGGAGATTGTTTATATTGCTGCAGTGTGAGATATATGTTTGAATAACTACTATTGATTAATCATATTCTTATTTAATGTATATATTATTATAATTTTTTTTTGTAATTACCAATCATTTGCAATATTCAAATATTTTATAATCTTGTAATATATAAGGATTAGTATACAATTTCATTGTTTACAATATCAATTTATGTGGATAAATAATATTGCATCTTTCATATTCACCTCTTTAAAGTTATATTAAAAGAAGCACATGAAATTCTAAACTTAACATATTTTAATTAAGCGATACCATAATGAAAGATTTGTGTACATTTTCTGCATACATTGTACTATTGTAAATATAATACAATATATAGTGTATCTGAACTTAGCTCAGTTCCATATGGCTTATTAAGTTAGATAGCTGAATTTGAAGACATATAGATGTCTGAACGATTTTTTACTTAATAGTTAACTATTAGATAAATGCTGGGCTTGAACTGGTATTTTTAGATTTAATGCCTGAATATCCTAGTGCCTCACTGATGATAGCCAGCAGCTTGAAACCAGTTTGGGAGTAGGGATATTCAGAAAAGCTTGTTAAAAGCTATTAGCACACTCATTGTATTACATTTATAGTACAAACTTTTTAAATTAAATTACATGATGTATGACTTGATTTTTTCTTACTAATATAGTTTTGCTCTTGAGGTTTTGGCAATGTTATATTGCTAAACTATTAATATATGGTGTGTCTGAACTTAGTTCAGTCTCATATGGCTATTTAAGTTAGATAGCTGGATTTGAAGACATATAGATGTCTGAAAATTTCAAATTTTCTTCTTAATAATTAACTATTAGATAAATACTGGCTTGAACTGGTATTTTTAGATATAATGTCTGAATATCCTAGTGCCTCATTGATGATAGCCAGCAGCTTGAAACCAATTTGGGTTTAGAGATATTCAGAAAAGCTTGTTAAGAGCTATTATCACGCTCATTATATTACATTTGTAGGACAAGCTTATTAAATTAAGTCATGTGATGTATAACTTTATTTTTTTCTTACTATTATTGTAAATCTTTATGGCTCAATAGAATAGTTTTGTCATAATTATATGCATCAATATATTTGTTATATATATCCATGATACCATCAAACATTGCATGATCATCATTCTTTATGCTTACCCAAGCTGTTTTTCACAGAGGCAAAACTCTTCATACAGTAACATCACTCAGTGCAAACCAGAATAATCAATGAATGCAGGAAGGTTTATAAATAAAATCCCTATCTAGTGCATATTCATCCAATATCCCCAGACTGGTTTCTATCTTGTAGCTTTTATCAGTGAGGAGCCTTGGATCTAAGAACATTATATCTAGATCTCAGGAATTAATGCAACCATCCAACGGCCACCTTCTACTTTTTTAGCTTATTATAAAACATTGAGTCCAAAATGAAAACACAATAAGGTTTTCAAGCTAAGCTCATTAGTTTGTATAGTTGCATAGATCTAAACTCAATTCAGTATCCATACTTTGGTTCTTTAATAACCATAGTCACCATAATCCTATTCAGCAGAATTGGTATTAAACTATCAAACATGACATGATTACCATTCTTTATGCTTACACGTGCTGTTTTTCTCAGGGGCAAATCTGAGTTCAGATCTATACAACTATACAAGCTAATGAGCTTAGCTTGAAAACATTATTGTGTTTTCATTTTGGACTCAAATCTTTATAGTTAGGAAAAGAGTAAAAGGTGGCTACTGGATGGTTGCATTAGATCCTAAGATCTAGGTGCAGTGCTCTCAGATCCAAGACTCCCCACTAATGAAAGTTACAAGCTAGAAACTAGTCTGGGGATATTGGATGAGTAGATATTAGATAGGGATTTTATGCACAAATCTTCCTGTATCCATTGATTACTCTGACTTGTCTGAGTGGTGTTACTGTATGGAGAGTGTTTTGCCTCAGTGAAAAATAGAATCATGACAATAAAAGAATGTAGAATATACATGCCATAGTTTATCTGCCCAAATTAGATCTCACTTCAATATTGTAATTTACTCCGAATTTTTTGTCTCTTTTTTTTCATACACCAAAATTAAAATTTTATTATATTTATTGAGTTTTTTATTTCCTTATTTTATTCCTTTGGTACTTCAGTGTTGTAATTTTATCTACTTAATTCACATTTTTTTATTTCAGTATATGGATATATAATTAAAGATTAAAAAATTTAATATATTTTATATATTATCAGGTAGTGATAGAAATTATGGATGAATTAATATTTAATGTTTGTATGCATAAAGTTAACATGTCAGATAAATAATACATCATCACCTAATTCATCAATTTTATATGTTTGAATTACTATTTGTTATAAAAAATTTGAAATTGTTTTGCAATTTTATGACAAACCATTAACAGGTGTTAGTAATGGCTACATTGAATATTGTTTTACCATTGATTGTACTCATTTGTTTTTATTTTTACGATAGCGACTTTTGTTAAGAATTACTTTGGTGTTATTATACTTGCTTACCAGTCGTTAACTTAATATATATTTTACTTTTAAATAAAACATACATATATAGAAAATTAATCGTATTTATTTTAAAGTGTAAATTAATTTACACAATGGCAAAGCATGATCTCTTTTTTCTTAGCGTATAACTATTAAGAATTATGGCTGTTCGCCAATTCACTTATCACAATATTTAAATTAATCTTAGAACTTTTTTTTTGGTTTAAAATGTCTGAAACTACATTTTTCCTAACATCAAAAAACTTACATTAATTTTTTTTTATTATATTCTATTTGCCAACATTATAATCCTTCATTTCTTTATATTACTATTCACTATTTAAATATATGTCTTTATAATTACAAAAAAATATGTTATTTTCAAAATTTGTATATATTTTTCTAGCTTAGAAATAGTAAAATGTTTAGAAGAGGAGAGTTACTATGAGATGTGCGATGCAACCAATGTAAGCTTTTCTCTTTCTTTTTTTTTATTTTTAGTAATAATTGTAACTTTAATTTCATATGCATGATAATTTTAATGATTTCTCTGGACATAATGATTTTTTTATGAGTGTGTGAGTGTCACTAAATGCTATCATGGAATAATCTCTTATGTATGATAATTTCCCTAAATATAAATGTTAATTTTTATATATATTGTAACAGTTTGTAGCATCAGGCCACATGTTGATGGGACAAATGTAAGGATTAGTAGGGGAGATTAATATAAATGGATCTCACTTGGCCATCAAATATAATGATATGCATTGATGACTTAATAGAGAAATAAATAAATACGCAAATAAATTCTATTGCAACCAAAAGGGATATCAGAATTAGAATCCAAGACAAATACATCATCTTCCAATTATACTTTTTGGAAAGTTAAATTATTATAGCATCTCTCTACCTGTCATCTTGGGAGCAATATAATGATGATGATTTGTATTTACAGTTTATAATACCAGATGAAAGCCACCTATAACCTAAATTATAAAGTTTATGACTAAAGTGTAACTTATCCAATGCCAACTTTATATAGGATGCTGGGCCAAACTCTTATCTGATTGTCATTATGGCTATTACTTATTCTTCTAAATCTGTGCTGTAATTCATTTTTAAAATCCTCTATAAACTGATGCCTCGATACATTGAGTCTGGATATTAATAACAACAATTTTTTCAGCTAAACTATCCCTAATATACTTCAATTTTTTATCAGAATCATCCTTGACATTCCTATGGATAATCTCTAATAATTCAAATCGATAATTAAATTCTTTTACAATCTCATCATGAATATTTTCAATTTTGCTTTCAATGCTTTTTTAAGATTTCCCTAAGACTTTCATGAGATTCTTTCATTGTCACACACATATTTCACAACTTTGTACAACTTAAATAGTGTATAATAGAATGGAGAGTAAAAGAAGTACAATAGCTTTAGACATTAATAAAATGAATAATTTAATTAAGAAATACAATTTGAACGTAGTATAAAATGAGCATTTGAATTTCATAAATCAAATAACCTAGTTCATATTAATTTGAAAATAATAATTTTATGAATAACCCATACTTATTGGATTCTTTGACTTTCAAGTGCTTGAATGCTGTGATAAGAAAAGCTTAGAATTTACATGTTTTACATAAAGCTTGGCACTTTCAAAAAATATTTATGGTCTCATATTCATAGCACTGATTGTTCAGTGGGCTATCTATTTTACCACATACACTTGAATTAATTTAAATAAACTTATATTTATACCCACCTTTCTACTCCACAGTCAGTGCTATGAATAAGAGACCATAAATATTTTTTGAAAGCCTAAGCTTAATCTAAAACATTTAAATTCTAAACTTTTCTTATCACAGCGTCCAAGCACTTAAAAGTCAAATTACATTTGTCTAAGAGAAGTTTCTACTTCAGATAATTATAGGATTCTTATTTTTATTATGACAGACATCAGCCTAAAATCTACATGATTTTTTTTTCTATTTGTTAAAGGATTAGTCTTGAATTATCATTCAGCTTTTAGTGTAGATAAATGAACAAGTGTCATTTCAAATTTTCTACCCACTTTTATCCTAAAACTAAAATGTGGCCTTCTTATCCTGTTAACTACAAATACACATTATGTGGAAAAGACAACCAAATTATTGCACTTCAAATAATAGTAAATTTTAAGCAATGAAATGTACGATGGTATTAATAATGGTAATAATAATAATCTTTCAAATAAATAAAAGTAGTAATAAAAAATTATAAACTGAATTATATATAAACATATTCACTAGGAGAAATTTTATAGTTTGAATTCTAATAGAACTTGAAACATTTGCCTATAACTTCTGAAACTTACAGGCTACTTCTAACTTTGTAAACTCAAGATCTCCTGGAATGCAGCAGGCTGTTCATATTATTACTAGTATATATCTTTTTTTTTCTAATGAGATGTCGTTATCAGTGACTTTTTTTTTTCAGGTACCAGTTACAATTTTATTGCATTTTCATATTGAGATTTGGCACTAAAGTCTTTTATAATTGATGAGGGATATTGTAAGAGAAGCAGACAGTTTAAAAACTGAAGATAATACTTTAAAAGTCAAGAAAATTACATCTATATAGAATCAGCTACATCTGGAATAATTAAGGAATTTAGCCACTTATTTTGTTGGCTACTGCAATGTATTAAAGCTTTATTGATGCTGCAATGCTACAATTTAACATCACTTCTATGTGGATTGTAAAAATTGATACTTGACAACCGCAATCTCTTAAATTGCTGAACAAAATTTTTCTGGCTACTAAATCTATTTTCAAAAACATCCTGCATGAATTTAATATACAATTACTACAAAGTGCTGAAATATTGATTGTCATCAATGTTTGAAATCTTTATTAAATAATTCTCATCTTACAATATCATTAACACTAAATATTAAAGCCATTATTTCTTAATTAAGTAGGTATGTTTTAATTAACTATTAGAAACTGCATTAATTATAAGTGCAGGTTACCCTGTTTATAAGAAAATAAGTTTTGTTATCTATTTAATATTCATTGAATAAATTATCACATTTCAAAACCACCTAATCCAAAATATAATCCAAAATGTTATATATATATATCTGTGTGTGTGTCTAAATAGACTAATTTATTGTTTGTTTACAAGACTGCTAAAATGAATAGCATTTCAGTGAAGCTTCATTGATATTTTTTTATGATTGAAAATTTAAGTTTTTCAGTGTTAGAATCTATTTAGGCTTTGATATAAAAGCTTGGAAATGAATAAATATGATTTTTATTTTCATTTTATTGTACTATCGCTGGAGGATGTTGCATTACTGTACATTTAAGTTAAAATGTTATTTTTCCATCTACAATTCATATTATTTGGTGCTGTTTAATTTATCTTATTTTCTTATATATTTATTAAATACAATATTTTTATGTTTATTAATTTGATAAAGAATAGAAATTAAGAGATTATTTCCATGTAAACAGAGATAAATTAATTCACTTTTTGATGTTGCCAGGAAACCATCAAATATTAATTGATAGTCCTAAGGCTAAACAAGTTTTCTCTATTAACCTATATAATAGAACTGATAATTCATAATTGATAGTTTCCTAGGAACATCAAAAAAATTAATACAAAAGTCATACAAATTTGTATTGTTTTTAAAGATACCCACTAGTAATTACTTACTTTACAAGATTCCACAAGTTTTTCAGCAGATAAATTATTTAAAGCTTTTTTTCACTGATGATGCATCTCTTCTTTGTGCTATTGTTTTTATATGACTTTAGATTGTTTTCTTTTTATATATAAGAATGATTTATATTTTCTAAAAAATCAAAACTATATTTTAGACTCTAGTAATTAAAAATTTATAATTGAAATGCTTTTAAAAGCTTTTCCAGATAAATAAATCAGAACAGTAGTAAAGCACAAAACTGTTCTGACAGATATAAATTCTGTAAATAATTAAATGTTGTTAAGTGAAAATAAAAAGCAGACTTAAAGAGATGAAATGTATACAGAATTTATTTTTAGATGTGATATATGTTCAATGGTATTAATAGATTTACAAACAGATAATAAATGGTAACCAATAAATTAAAAAAACATTAAAGAAATAAAGTTTTTAAAATATTAAAATAAAATCTAAGTATACAAAACTTTTATTTTGGCTAAAAAATAAATAGTTAGAACTAGCATCATTAACTTAACAAAAGTGTTTGTAAAAAAGTTGTTTTTTTTCCTCAATGTATCTTTTATATGAGAATTAACTACAACAATTTTTTTCCTCTCTCTTCAAAACCTCGATATGAAGCATGACATGGCCTTATCAATTCATGTAAATCATCAGCATAAAATAAATATTTAGCACATAATTACTTTTCATATTATATTTTGAAGGTACTATTATACATATAATATCCTGCATGTATTTATTTTAATACTTCTATTTTTGCCATGGACAGTTACTGTGTTCTGTCATACATCCTCATAAATATGCTTTTGAAATGTTGTTAGTTTATATATATATATCTTGAGTTCTGAATGAAAATTATCAAAAAAAAAATTACACATTTATTTTTATTTGAATGATACTGTTTAATATGATCATATTTGCTACTTAGTAATTGTATTAGTTAATTCTGTCTGTGAAGTATTTCAGCTATGGTATATTTCAATTTTGTCATATAGATGTCTAAAATAAATAGATAATGCTGTAAAAATATTCCTGCTGAAATAGAATGTGCAAGTTAAAATTCAAAAAACACATGAATGTGATAACATACATATTGAAATAGGTAAGACTGTTGAAGAAAATTGGTAAAAATGGTATAGGTGAAATCAATCAAACTGAAGTATTATTCAAAAAAATGAATATTTTTAGAAAATAGGCTCATTTTATTATAAAGATAATAGAAAAAATTTAAGAAATTACAGATTATTATTAATTGTTTTATATTTTTTCTTATAGAATTATATAAAAGTTAAAAAGAAAATTAATTGTGCTAGTGAGATTTTTTTATAGTAGATAATTTATTTGTAATAAATGAGTCATTTCAAAAATGCAATAAATATAACTATTCACTGTAGTCATATTTATTGCAAAAATACAATAAAAATGAACTTCACTGATTATATAAAGTTTTTGATTCTCTATATAAAACATCCTTAACTATTGCATTATTACATAAATGCAGTGTAAAGTTTAAGTAAATGACTAATAGAGCTACTGTAAGGTAAAGTGATAGATACCTATTTGACCACACAACTTCTCCAGAATTATTTTTAATGATTTATAAAATATTTTTTAAAAAGTGAATTTTTAAAAAAATCATGTCTCAAAATTTTTGTAACATCATTTGGAAATCTGATACCATTTATTTCAAAATTCATTTATAAATAAAAATGTTTGTTAAGCTTATTAATATATTTGTAGAAATTATCTTATACTTTAAGCAATGCTGTTAATCAATTTATGTTTTGCTTTTTTGATTTATCATTGTGAAATATGGATTTTCGTCAATGAATAAATTTTATTTTAGTCTAAATCTAGTAATAAATTTTACATTGTCAGTGATGTAAAGAAGTACCCAAAAGAAATTTGCCATTAACAAAAAATAAAATAGATTTGATTACAAGTTAGTATTATAGCATTATTTCAAAAATGAAGAATTAAAAAACTTCGTGGAATGGTCCAAGATTATGAGAAAAAGAGAATATATTTGATAGACTAAAACATTTCTTGATTAAAAAGTAAGAATCATCTTTAAGCAAAAAAAAAGTCCTCGTTTGAGTGAAGTCAAAAAGTTGCCCGATTTTTATTTAAAAAAGCAAACAAACCTTGTAGCAGACTTAAATGTCTAATAATGATGATAGAAGGGGGGGGGGTAATAAATTATTATGATGGTGAAATGTACATGTTTAAATTCCATTTCTATTTTTGCTTTTAGTTATGTCACACTAAAAATAAACAATCCAAGGAAGAATTTGCAAGAGAAATATGTCAGAAAAATAAAAATCATGATGTGTTCTTATCTGGAGAAAGCTTTCTATTTAGTTATGATCAAAGTAAGTATATTGTTATTTTTTATTCTTTCAAATGTATTTTAGAAGTAAAAGGAAGTTAGATTAATACTTCGTTTATTTGTTCTAAACATTATAATCTGTATACTAATATATTTTAAAAAATTAACGATTTCAAATATATGCGTCACTGTTTTTTTCAATAAGTAAACTTATCATAATATATATTTTAAAAATTTTTTAAAGTGTATAAATTTAAATAATAAAAATTTAATGGAAATCTTCTATGTATTATATAGCTGAAAAATTGTCACAGAGAACTTCTGTTGAATTTTTTTTTTTTTTAAATATATATACACACACACTGAACTGATAAATTATGTGTCATCTATTTGTGAAATTATTTAGTAAAATGACTGGTTTAAGATTATAAAAAAAATGACATATATATGGTTTGATAGTCTGTATTTATCAGAAAATTATAGATAAATGGTAGCCTAAATAAATAGATGAATAGATGATTGAATTAAAAGATAGATAGAATGATAGCTCCATAGATAGATAGATAGGTAGCTGAATAAATAGATAAATATGTATATAACTATATAGATAGACAGCTAGATAGATAGATAGTCAGCCAAGCAGATAGATAAACGAGTATGTAAATAGGTCAATAAATAGACAGAGTCTGGCATACAGATAGCAATAGATAGGTTGATAGATAGATAGATAGATGAGTGAACAGATGGTTAAAATAGTTAGATAGATAAATAGATTAAGCAGACAGTCAAAGATAGAGAATGATAGATAGATAGGAAGGTAGGTAGATAGATAGATAGACAAAGAAACAAATAGATAAGTTGTTAGAAAAATGGTGAATGGATAAAAGGGTAGATAGATAAGTTGATAAATAGATAGATAGCTGGCTAGATAAATATGCAGACAGAGATAGGCTTTGGGTGGGCAGGTGGGTAAATAGGTACATTAGATAAATAGATAGATAGATAGATGATTGATAAAAAGATACATAGGTAGTTAGGTAAATATATACATATGATAGATAAATAGATAGAGAGATTAATTTCCTCATCATCTGAAATTAACTTAACTACTTTGTAATGTCTTTTCTGTACTGTTTTTTTTTTTTTTGGAAAAATAATGGAGAAGTTTATGCACTGCATAAAGGTATTTAAAGGCTAAAATATGGATCTATGTAAATATAAATATCTTGATACTTTGTCATTATTAATAATAATATAGAAATACCAAAATAGAGATTAAATATGTTAAATGAAATTAAGTAATATTTACTGAGGCTATAACCTCGATAATATGCGTATAAAATGCGATAGTAGGGACCTCTACAGGTGTTTTAACCACAAGCTTACACTATGGAAGAAAAGAGGGGAACCCCTCTTTACTTCAACCTACTTTCTATTTAAATAGGTGAAGCTGAAGTGGTTAGATCTGCGAGCATGAAGCTATTCAATACTTCACTGATTAAGTCCACATTTCTTATTACACATTAATACTCGCGAAATCTTTCGATTTACGAGTCAATGGAAAGATTTTATATTAGAAATTATTACAGTAATTTAAAGTTGTAATTATAAATTTATTAAACGCACATTGACTCGTAAATCGAAAGATTTCACGAGTATTAATGTGTAATAAGAAATGTGGACTTAATCAGTGAAATATTGAATAGTTTCACGCTCGCAGATCTAATTGCTTCACCTATTTAAATAGAAAGTAGGTTGAAGTAAAGAGGGGTTCCCCTCTTTTCTTCCATAGCGTAAGCTTGTGGTTAAAACACCTGTAGAGGTCCCTACTATCACATGTTATACGCATATTATCGAGGTTATAGCCTCAGTAAATATTACTTACGTAATCAATGTGTGTTTAATAAATTTATAATTATAAATGAAATTAATTAAACTGACTATATTTTCAATACTTATGCATCATTATCATGGTTATACATTATAATGCTAAGACAATAAAGCCAACAATCAACCATTAACTACAGGTTGAAATTGATAGTTTAAGGATTGATTGTTATCATTATGATGCATATGTATTGAAAGTATATTTAGTTTAATTAATGTCATTTAACATATTTAATCTCTGTTTTAAAATTTTTATATTATATATATATCATGTTCAACTATTATTGATCCACTGTAAGATAAAAGTGTCTCTTTGTTTAATCCAGATTCTCCAATCCCTAGCCTCTTTTCTCCACATCTTATCAGCAAACATTATTATTTTATCCTTCCATCACACATATGGTCTCTTTCTAAGACTTTTACAATATCTTGGGATCCAATTTAAATTATATCTGTTCATCTATTGCTATTTTTTCTAGTAATAAGTTTAGCCCAATTCCATTCCAGTCTCTTAATTCTTTCAATGATATCAGTGATGGTTATTTGTTGTCTCATCCATGTATTTCATTTTTGAGCTTTTTCTACTTCTACCATATGTCACTCCATATTCTACTAAGTGATATGAAATCTCTCTTCTATTAAGTGGCTATGCTTCAAGTCTATGAGTAACAACTCATATAACATATTTGTCAAAAAAACTTTTTATAGGTACAATTACTTTAAATATTAAGCTACTTTTGTGAAGGCCCTCAATACAACTTTAATTCTAATAATCAATAAAGCAAGTCATATATAGCTTGACATTGCTTTTATGAGCTTATATTTACAAATATGTAATATAGGTAGTGTCCAATAGGTCAAACAAGCTCTTAATTGATAAATGTTCTTCACTGAGGTGAACCAAAAGCTTGAAACCAATTGGTATGGGGATGGGAACGTTCTAGATAGAGATTTTAAATATTTTTCTCTTATCACATTTATAAATTAAGAGCTTGTTTTTGAGCTATTGGTATGCTCCCTATATTACAACTTTAATTCTATGATTAATTTTATCCATTGTTTCCATCTGCATTAATAATTTAACCAACGTGTTTGTACTTGTTAATTTCTTCTAATTTATGACTATCATTTCCTATTTTCCTCTTCTGAGAAAATGTATTGAATATTATTTTTCGAATTTTTGTTGCATTTATCTTTACTTCTATTTTTTACTTTCATCTCATAACTTTTGTAATATTTCCTGAAGTTTTAAAGCATTTATGTAAAAACAATCATATCATCTGAAAAATCTAGATGACTTAAATAATCTCCATTTATTTTTACTGCCTTAGCCTTCCATTTTAACCCACAAAATACTTTTTGTAAAACTGCTGCAAAAAGTTTTGGAAATGTGCTCATTCTTTTTGCCTATAGGCTCATCACTGTCACCCTGATTAGCAACATTTACATGGATGAACTTGAAACCACATTATAAATATCACTTTACATCCATGTAAAATTTGACTTCATTATATTGATGATACCTGGACACATATCAACAACATATTCCTTTAATTACATTTTATAATAGAATCAGAACCCAAATAAAAACTGTTTTTTTAGATGTTCTTGTGACAAGAAATCAAAACTACAGTTTACAGAAAATCCACCCACATAGGTAAATACTTAACATAGACATTCATATGGAGTTATACTATCATTATGGAAGAGAGAAAAAAGAAGTTTATTCAGAAATCGGTGATTTGAAGAAAAAAAAGATCTATATAGAACAAACTTTGATGAGGAATGGTTATCCATCAGCTATCATTAAAAAAATCTTAGACAACAAAAAGAAACATCAAATGAAAAACAATTATATTCTAAGAATAGCAGACAAACTAAAGAAAGTCTGAAATAAATATAACTTCAGAACAGCTTTCCAAAATCACACTATGGGTAATTCTAACATTTACAAAACCTAAACTTGAAATGCTGAGAAACAAAAACTGCATCTATGAAATACCATGTAAATATGAAAGGATGTATAGTGTTGTGACTAGTCACCTCATTAAAAAGTAATTAAAAAAAGACAAAGTGATTATTATAAAATAAAGATGTATCTAAAGTGAAGACCAAGTTTGTATTATGTTCGATTAGGAGAATAAAAAAATATTGGATAGAGAAGAAAAAGTACAAAGAAAACAATTCAAAGACACTGTTCACATGATAATGGTAAATATTTCATTAACCCAATCCAGTATGATAATGTATAATGTCTGGATACCATTAATTAACCTTATTCTTAGATTAAAATGGAGAAATCGGGGAAACTCATAGACATGTATATGAAATTTTTACTGACTGTTGTCTTTGGTAGAATAGCTTAATTGGTTAGAATGTGACCTTAAATTCAACATGTATTTAAAGGTCCAGATTATGTTACTATACTATTACTGTCACTGGTTAGGTCAGCAAGGCTTGAAGAAGGGAGAAAAAGATATCATTCAAAACATTGGGTTATATACTAACCCTTGAGCTATTACTAACAGTTGAATGAATTTGAAAAGTTTGAATAAAGTTTGAATTTTTCTAAAAACATTTAATATTTTATATTAGATTATGGAAATAGTCCGACATATAATTACTATGGAATTGTTTTTTTGTTCATTCTTGTGGTGATTGAATCACTGCTGTTGCATTTTAATAAACATTCTTCAGCATATGATGATATTCAGAATCTTTATCTTTATACTCCAAAGTTTCATTATGATGGAAATGCTTATAGAATGAAGTGTCTTTTCATAATTCACAAATGCAAAAGATAATGGCAACTCCCCTTTTTGTAATTTCTCTCAATATTGGGATATGATCCACTGTACTAAAACCACTTTTAAATACAGTTTGTTCTTTTGATTGGTTAGAATTCAAAGTTCACTGTAATCTAATTGTAATTATCTTAAAGATTTTGTATAGAACTGATAGAAGAATGATAAAACTGTAATTTCTAACATCTTTATTATCTTTCTTAATTATCAATATTTCTGTCACTTTCTTCCAATCATCTGGTATATCTTAATCAATTAGACATTTCATATGTAATTTTCTAAAAAAAAAAATTTCTTTACTTGCTTTTTTAAAAATATTAATAATTACATCACTTCCTTGTGCTTTTTTTTATTCATAGATTTCATTGCATATCTTAACTCTCCATTTAAAATACTTGGCAATTCAGATGATGTACTAATTGTAGGGAATACATTGTTATTTATTATTATTAGTATATAATTTTTTATGAACTTTTCCACTTATTTCATGATATTGTCTTTCTTCTTAACAATAGTTCTTGAAACTTTTATTTTCTTCTATAGCTTTCCTTTCCAATTCACAATTGTCAATAATATGTTTAAAAATACATATATATATAAGCAACAAAGATTACAAATTATAAAATTATCATAGAAAATCCTTTTTCGGCAAATTATGTTTTTTGCCCTTTTCAGTATGTCTCCAGAATACCACAATTTAAAGTACATACAGTGACATTTATATCAATACATGAGAGAAGATAGATAAACAAATGGATATCTGACACGATCTATTACGTGATTTTTTTTTTCAATCCTACTACAAAATTACCCTGTTACATATATTGAATGGATATATATCCACATATATTAATTAATTAACTATCCATTCTTTATCCATTAACCACTTATCCATTCTTTATCCATTAACCACTTATTATTCAACTTAATGGATAAAGAATGGATAGTTAATTAATTAATATATGTGGATATATATCCATTCAATATATATAACAGAGTAATTTTGTAGTAGGATTGAAAAAAAAATCACGTAATAGATCATGTCAGATATCCATTTGTTTATCTGTCTTCTCTCATGTATTGATATAGATATTGCTGTATGTACTTTAAATCATGGTATTCTGGAGACATACTGAAAAGGGCAAAAAACATAATTTGCCGAAAAAGGCTTTTCTATGATAATTTTATAATTTGTAATCTTTGTTACTTATATATATATATATATTTTAAACATATTATTGACTATTGTATACTTGAAGTGCAACATAAAAAAAGAATTGGTTTTAATTCTGATTCTTTTTCTATATAGCAATTCACAATTATATTTTTTATATGGTTAATAACTGTGTTTTTTTTAATATCATTAATAATTTGTTGTTGTTGTTTTGCTATTTACAAAACTTTAAATATTCAATTCTTTTTAATGGATCATTTTTAAAAATATATTCCTTCTTTTCTTCATATAATATATAGTCTCAGTAGAAAATTTGTTGTTAAATTAATCTTTCTTGCAGTTTTTGAAAGAGAATCTATTATTGTCTTACTGATTTCAGTCATGTCTAAATCATTTTCATTGTCGGTTAATAATTTACAAATTGTTTTAAAATTTTAACAAAAGTTATAAATTCATTAAAATTGAATTTACACATATATATATAATTCATCTATGCATATAGTTATTTATTGTGCTGACATTTTGACCAGATTGCACCTGCTATCATTTAACAGATGTTGCATAATATTCTCATGCAAATTGATTTCTAATGTATTTTAAATCTATATGTTAATATTTCTGATAAATCTAATCTTTCTTAAATATTAATTAAATGTAGTGCTTTTTATAATGATTTTCTATTAACCTGTGCATCACAATAAAAAGCCTTTTAATTATAAAATCATTTTTAAGCCTGCAATAGTTTACATTCCAACAAACATTATGATTGAAAATACTGTATTAAATATATCTTCATTTGCCACAAAATGAAAATAAACAATTCCTTTATCTATGAGTGAATGATAGATATGTTTAGTTTAATGTAGAGCAAACTCTCTCATATAATGTTCATATCTTTAATTGATAAACTAATTGGAATTTTCTCTTAATAAACAATTATTATTTTATTAACTTCATTAGAAAAAGTGGGTTTTTTAAAAATTGTTTGTAAAACTGAATAAAAATATATATAAATCTTCTTTAATAAACAATCTAATATGAAAGAAGAAAAGTAAAAAATCACATGAATATTTTCAAAATCTAAATAAGTAATGGAACTATTAAAAATATAGTAAAAAAATCTAATTGGTTAGACACTCATGAAATCATATGTCATTTTAAGGATCAGAGCTGACAGTTTGAGTTTAATAACCTTTAGATCTCATGCTCTTTACTTTAACATTGCATTAAACTGCACTTGGCTAAAAAACAATGAGAAAACATCAAGCATTGGTGGTCGAGAGGTCAGCAACCGCTGCCTTAGAAGAAGTTGTCCCAGGTTAGTGGGTTTGCTTCCCGGCCGATGCTATGACACATGAAAAAAAAGTTGTACAAAAATTGAACATATAAAAATCATTTATTTACTTTCAGAAATGTTGGAAAACATGACATTGTAAACACTACTATAGCAAACTGATAATAAGAATTTTATTTGTTTGCTTATACTAAAATATTACTAAAGTAGTAATGTTTTGAGTATTATTGCTTTAAATAATGCAAAATCATTGATGTAAAGTATTATATTATGCATAGTGGCTGAAAAAGTTTTTTCAATTACTGGTCATAGCTGTGATTTTGCTTTTAATATTAATTATTAGACAAATATTTTAGCTTGTTTTATTTTTGCAGGTCTACCACAAAGAACTTGCAAAATATTTTGCTTTACTAAACATATGTCAATAAGAAATTTTGGTCAAATCTATCCTGATGGTACTCCATGTAGCTCTTCATTAAATGCTGTCTGCATCAAAGGAATATGTAAGGTAATTAAAACATCCATTTTTATAATAGCATTACCTATCTTTTTTAAATTTTTTTAGGATTAATCAGTTACTCTGAATGGTATTGCTAAAAATTATCACAGATTTTTATTATTCAGTGTTTATTATATTAACAAAAGTAATAGCCTTAAACTTTAAATATCTTATGACTTTGGAAATTAAGCCATTATTAACTAATATTAAATAAACTATCCATATTCAGATTAAGGGCAAAAAAACAAAAATCCAAGTTATTAAAATATAGACAATCTTGAACTCAATTTAAATTTTTATAGCTGAACAAATTAATGGTTTGAGTTTAATTGTTTAAATGATTAAACATTCTCATATTTTTAGTATATAGGCCATTGAATGTAAAAACCTCCAAATTTTTACACTGTGGTATCACTTTTTTTTAAAATAAAGATTCAACTATCACAGAAATAGTTTTTCCTTTAATTTTTTATCCACCATGTGTACAAAACATTAGATATGAATAAGCCTGGACTTTTGGGGGAAATCAGTTGGGGGGGGGGGGCACAAAACTATTTTTTTAAAAAAGAAAAAATAATTTTTGATTTCACATTACAAAAACAAAGGATATTTAGTGTAAATGTTAATATTATTGTATTTATTTTTACTCAATTTCATCAAAATAGTTTATTTGACTCTCATTATTGCAAACTTTATTCAAATCTTTATGATTTTTTTTTATTCTGATGGCAATTTTTAATTTTATCAGTATATTCAAAATAAACCTCTCATAGTGTTTTTTCGATGTCATTTAGATTAAATTCACCAAATTGAAAGCCAGTTGATCTACAATCTGATGTTGCTGTGAAAATGCTTTTTATATCCATTAGCTTTACAAACTGTTTATTTTCCAAATTAATTTTCACCATATAAGCAAATGTAAATAGATATCATTTACTTTTTAAACATCACAAACTCACAGCATTAATTTGATCCATAACTAATATAATTCATAATCAAATGCTGTTAATGTTTAGCTTCATTTTTAAAAAATCTTTTATTTAAAAAAAACTCAAAATACTTGAAATATCTTTGATCTTTAATGTATTAAACCAATTTTGTTTATTTTATTACTTGATGATATACTAGTTTCAAAATAGTTTCTCTGTCTAGTTTATCAAAGGGTTTCATTTAATAGTGACAAGAAATATTATTGCATAAATTTCCATAAGATATTTAGTTTTCTCTAAAATATCCATTAAGATTTTCAAAGTTATTATGAAATTTTTTTTAAAAAAAAAAAAAAACCTTGTTATTCTGAAATAGGATTATTTGATATATCTTGCTGAAAATACTACTTAGCATGAATATTCTTTTATTTTTTGCTTGAAACATAAAATATCTTGTTAATCACCTAACATCGTTTAGAAAGAAAATTGAATTGTTTATTGTTTAGAAGTGGATAAAAACTTTGAATACCAAAGTGACAGATTTGGTCTGTGATCCATAGACTTTTAAGTTCCAGAAACAGCCACTGTGCCACATTATGCAGAATTCTGCATTTAGCATTTTAAGGTAATGCAATCTCTCTCAAAAAAAATTAACAATACAATATTCTGAAACTTGATTAGTTTCATTGTGGATTAAGAAAAATCAAAGATAGATTACATTAGAGTTTAAACATTTATTAATAGACTGATATTTCTTTTATTGCTAAAATCTCATTATGGCTGACACAGTTGTGTTAAATTAAATGTGATATATGTTATTTTGTTCCACTGCTATACTTTAATTTTGTTCAACTTTTTTTTATCATTCAATGAAAACATCAGCACTTTTTATGAGCAGGACTATTTTTGTTAATATTTCTTAAATGTCACTTAGATGATATGTATTTTTCAACATAATAAATTTTATATAAAGTATGCCTTTTAAGATTACACTTTAAGCACAATATCATATAAAAATATCTGTGGTGTCTGTTTTCAGCCATGATCTACAAATAACAATGCAAACATTAAAAATTTATATATATATATACACACACACTGGCTGTTAACAAAATTACTTATATATACTGTATTCCTAGCTATTATTCTTCTCATATCAAAATAATATTTTTGAATATTTGGATAGATTTGTTTATATACTATATTATGATTTCAATAATTTACTTTTGTAAATTTTATTTTCTAAATAATCATTAACATTTCATTTTCTCAGTAATGCTAAGATCGTATATATTTGAAATTTATTTCACATATTCTTATTTGAAGTAATTTATTGTACTTCTTTTTAAATGAAATAAAGATATTTTTCATTTTATAGCCATATAGCAGCAAAACAACACACTAAATGCTAGTAAAAATTCTTAAATTATTTTATTGTAACTTTGGCTTTTCTACGATTATCCATTAATTTCAGTAATTATCTAGAATTTAAAATCAAAATAGCTCTAATATTTGTAAAAAAAAAAAAACAGTATTCATGCCAGGTCTTTTTTTAAAAAAACCAATTTTTCTAGATTATAGGCACAACCCAAAGTTTTTGATCCACTTAATTGATCTTTATCAATCAGAAAATAATACATTAAATGGGTATAAATTACATTCCCTTTTTTAAATAACTCAATTTATGAAACTAAAGAGATTAGAAATAACAAAAATGAAATATGCATTAATATTGTTAATCATAATAACATATTGGTTTAACAAACCTTTACTAATAATTAAAGATTATAACAGTCTTTAATTGCTGTTGGCAAAAAACATTAATATTTTGGAAAAGAATTAATTTGATACCTACATGCTTTAATATATATAATGCTGTGGTACGGTTTGATATTAAATAATTATAACTGTTTATTAATAATCTAAATCAATTTATAGTTATATTTAAGTCACAAGTGTATGTATTATAAATACATAAAAATTACTTTTCATTGGTCAGTCTTACTGTAATTATGTTCTAATGTATTTAACCAATGAAGAATCATGCCTGAACTCCACTTATGAATGGAATATTATTTCATGCTTGGTCATAACATGCTACTGTTTCAATTGCTGTAGCTACATTACAAAAGATATTTATATTTTACAATTTCAGTTAATAAGATTTTTTAAGTAGTTTTTTTATAAAAAAAAATTTACATTTTGTATTAATTTTAAAAACATTACATTATATTTTGGTAAATAACATGAGATAAAATTCAAAAAAATTAAATGAAAGGAAATTAAAGATTTGATGTTTTTATCTAGTATCTAACATTTTTCTGCCAAAAGATAAAATATCTCAAATAACTGGTAATGAATATTACTAAAATACATAGTTTACTATCTTTACAAATATGAGTTGAAATAACTGAAACACAGGTTTATTCTATACCTGTGTCTATATATGTAATATATAGGGTATATGAGCACAGACTTTCAGATGACCCATCACTCGCCACTCTATCTAATAACACTGATACACTCAAGCACATATATGCTGAAAAGGTCATCTGAAAGTCTGTGCTCATATACCCTATATATAACACAGATATAGAATAAGTCTGTGTTTCAGTTATTACATTGTAGAGATATCTGCCCATCCTTGCATATGTATTAAATGGATTATGTCCTGTATATGTGGGGTTCAGATTGACTTTAGGTCAACATGGGTGTGACAAGAATCTCAGCCTCAGGGTAGCCTTCAAGCATTCCATCATCAGATTTTCAATTGGATGGATGGTTGAAGAGTTGGAGTGTGTGGTAGATTGGAGCCTGTCCATTAAAGTTAAGAAGATTGTCTATCTTAATATATATTTGAGCACTTATAATATATATGTGTGGGAGATGATAATCTGGACCAACTGATGATTGCTGGTTTAGCATGAAATACGTATATTGGTGATTATTTACCTTTTCAACATATATGTGCTTGAGTGTATCAGTGTTTTTAGATAGAGTGGAGAGTGATGGGTCATCTGAAAGTCTGTGCTCATATACCCTATATATTAAATATGAGTTGAGTTTAAAACCTTTGAATGCTATATTCTTCAAACTATTATCTTAAGTAAAATAATAAACTTTAGAAAGGCAACTGGAAAATGTAACTTCTTGTATATTCTACCTGGACAAATACTGCTTACCAAGAAATTTGTGAAATCTGGAAATATTCATTGCACCACCATCTGATGTTCTGATTATAAGCCAATAAACATCACATGACCATCTCCTCTTATGCTTGTGTATCCATTGATTACTCTAGCTTACTATGTGTGGCCAAATATATATAGTGAGTTTTACCTGTTTTAATGTTCTGATTATGTTTATTCTATACATTACCTTTAATTTTTTACTTTTTGATATACAGTATATATATTGTATGTGTAATAAATAATTTAGCGATTTATATATGCATGATCTTGTGGATAGAAATTACTCTTAACACACGTGTTATTTAGATTGCTATTTAGTTTAGATCCACTCACCCATCAATAGATGTTTTAAAGGTATAAGTGAATCATTTATGCTTAAAGCTTATTTTTATATAAGCCAACTCTTATTGACAAATAATGTCAATTGAAACATCAGGCTCATAATTAGATCAAATCCTTATTTAAACACAGTTCATATAAGAATAGGCTCTAAGCATAAGTGAATCATAGGTGAGTGCATGTAAATTTAATATCAATCTAATAGCACATTGTGAAGAATAATTTCCTTCCACATATATATTTTTTTTCTTAGGTGATTGATCATGAGAATAAATTCACAACCTAAAATTTTCATCAGAACTGGAAGATAATCTTGATCTCAGGGATTCATTATACTAAGGCATTGTATTTTAATTTAAATGTCAAATTACTATTTTATAAATTATTTACTTTTTTTTAAAAAGGCTTTAAATTTTAACAAAAACTTTTATTAGAAAATTGTAATTCAGATGTACGTATAATAAACATTTTCTAATAAGATTTGTTTGTCTATTAGTGTTTTTTATATGAAAATCAAAGACAAAACAAAATAGTTTATTTTAAATCTCTAGCAAAATTTATGTTAGTAGTATATCTTTCCTAAATTTAAAAAAAAGCATCATGTATTTAATGAGCCTTTTATAGGAATGGTTAGTGGATCCATCTATCATTCCACAACATGGACTTCAGGTTCAATTGATATTTTGAAAATTGTTTTTAGGTTAACTACACGATTATGACTTTTTTTTTTTATTTAGCCAGTCTAATGTCAACCTGCTAGCCATCCAGTATAAGTTAGGACATGAATTTCTTGGTGTTATTAACAAGATAACAATGGTGCCAGATTTTATCTTAGTCAAATGTTTATTGATGCAATATAAAAACAATAACATATATGATTACAATTTAATGTAGCTTTAGTGACAAACCATTTGATTCTTTAGTCTACTCAGCATGTGATTCAGTGATAACACCATCTATAATAAATTTGAATAATCAGTAATTATCTGATAATGTATTTAAATCCCTATTTATAGATCTCTTTCTGCTTTTATCCTTATCAATGAGACTTGAAATTCAAATGTGGAAGTAATGCAGTTATACATCTAAAAGCTACCTTACTAATAAGACTGAAAGCCAGAAACTTGGTCTAGAGATGGATATTTAAATTCATTATCTTCTGGTTAGTTGGCAATACAGCAAAGAAGTGAAGTTAGAAAAATAAATAGCTTCTATCCCAGAATCAGATCTATGTTATTATTGAAACAAATTGGATTTCAAATCTTTGGATCTTTTGAATTTTAGACTTTTAGCTTCAATAGTAAAATGTAATTAAAAGTTGTTGATAGATGCATTATTTATTGAATCCTAAGCTTAAATAATAAAGAAAAGCTAATTGTCTGAGGATGGGAATTTAAATTCCCTACTAAATAATAAACACCAATTATTCAAACTTATTGTAGATGTTAATAGAATATAAAACTGTCCCTGGTTTTTTATCTTATTAAGTGCAAGCTAAAAAACAAGTGATTTGTTACTATTAACATATCTAGCCTGATACAGTCGGAAAAGAATTGAATTATTAAAATGTATATTCCTGACCTGAGATCTATATAATTGTTAACGAAGATTGATTTAGGTTCAAAACTTTAGTGTACTTTGTATTTCAGATTTTTAGTTTGAATAATAAAGTAATGTTAAATATGTAGTTGCATTTCATCCAGATTTAAATCCTAAGCCTCACTGATAAAGACAAAAAACAAAGTAGTCTAAGATTAATGTGAATTATCATCATCATTTTCAACCATTATTGATCCACTGCAGGATGGTCTCTCCAAATTTAATTGAGTTTTTCTGATCTGTAGTCTCTCTTCTCCACACCTGCACATTTCCTTATTTCATCTATTCATCTCATGTGATCTCCTTCTAGGTTTTTTTACAATCTCTTGAAATGCAGTTTAAGATTTCAACTGTCCATCCATTATCATCTCTTCTAGACCAACTCCACTTCTTAATTTTTTGAATGATGTAAGTAACACCTGTTTGTTTTCTCACCTGTGTATTTCGTTTTTGATCTCTTCTTATTACTCCTAACATACATCTCTCCATACTTTGTTCAGTGATCTGAAATCTCTATATTGTTCTTCTGTTAAGTGTCCAAGTTTCATATCCATAAGTAAAAACTGATAAAACACCTTTATTAAAAACTTTGCAGCAGTTATTCATAGGTGATTATTCATATAGTCTACAAACAAGGATGGGCTGCTCACCAACATGCATTATCCAGCATGGTGAGTTTATTGGCTTTTTACCTCTGAGTTGAAGATCAAAAACACAATAGTTTTTCTTCTGTTTACCTGATAGAGGTTTTTTGAAGTCGGAATGAATGTTTTAAAATATAATTAAAATTTTTTTGACTTAATACATATATATCAAATAAATAAAAAAAAGGCATTTTTGTGATTAGTTTTTATTCATATTTGTTTATACTGACTTGTTGTATACCGAATTATAGTTGTTCATAAATTTTCATTTATAATAAATTAATATAAATATCAATTTACAATAGATTACTAAAAATATATCTTTATAATTATACAGAAAAACCTTTTTTAGCACATAATTTTAAGATTTTTTTTAATGTTAACCGTTATTTGTTTTAACTGTGATGTGATGTAATATAGTTATTCCTTTATCAAAGTCAGGAATCTCTCAGCCACTATTCCCAGAAAAACTTGTTAGCCACCTTGCTTCCCCTTTCCATTCTTTACCCTAAGTTTTTCCCATATTCTTCTGTGTCCTGTTACATACCATTTCTATATCATCTTGGTCCTCTCCATAGCCTTTATACCTAGATCCCCCCCCCCTCTTCATCTTTTTCCTAACCCAGCATAAAGACCAAGAACCCACTTTCAGTATAATATCAGTTTATATTTATTCCCCCACAACTTCATTATTTTCATCCTTTCTGCTTGCAGGCATATAACTTGCAAACTAAATCACCCAGATTTCCCTATTTATGTGTATATTCCCTTGTTGCTAACAATCCTGTTGGAGCCTTAAACAAGAGACTACTTTCCTTGCTATTATCATAAATTAACTCACATCCAGTATTCTGTTTTATATATATTTAGATTCTCCATATCAGTTCTTCAGCTCTCTATTTTTTATTAATGCATCTATTCCATCCCATTCTTTGCCACTATAACACTCAACAATTGACTTAACACAATCATCCCACCTTTTGTACCAGTATACTAATCTTCTGCATACTGTTATACCTTTCTCACCAATCTTGTTGTCTATCCTTTACTCATTATCCAATTAAATACTATTTTGGCTATTCTCTTGCTATTCCTAAATTGCAATCTACTGAACATTTTTTATTTTGCTTTTTGCATCTGTCAAATAAAAACTTGACCATTTCATTTCTCTTTGCCAACCACACACCTGCATCTAATGCATGTTTTCTTTCTTCTCTTTGTACTTTTTCTAAATAATCTAACACCCCTTTACTAACACATAGTCCATCATTACCATAAGTTAATCCTGCTACTGGGCACTCCTATACAATTCTTGCTACATCATATTTATTATATGAGAACTGCTATTTTTTTACCAATCCCTTTCTTTTCTTTGTTTCATTTCTCAATTTTTTCTTTTATTCATCCAAGCAATTTCTCAGATTACTTCCCAAGTTATTATACCTATTCACCACATTTAACTTTATATCTCCCAAGAAAAATTCTTTCTCTTCCTTTCCCTAGCTATTATCATCATTAATTTTGATTTTTCTTCGCTAAATTTGATCCCCATCTCTTTACCCATTCTTGTGCAAATCTTCAGCACAATTTCCATTTCTTCCTATTTGCTGTGCACATAAAAATATCAGCAAATAAAAGACCTGATAATGTATACACTCCCTTGTCATCTATTAATAGTTTCTCTACACCTCCTTTTAATCTTTCTATTGCCCTCTTCATTTTTCTCAAATATAACAAAAGCACAATAGGTAATACAGAGCATCCTTGCCTTAGTTCCACTCCATTTTTAATTAACTGATTCTATACTTCCTAATTGATATGCAAAATAATTATTTTCATACAATCTCTTAATAAAATCCATTAAAGCTTCGTTCATTCCCAAATTTACTGTGATGTGATGCACTGTGGCTTTTCCTTTCTCAGAGTCAGGAATTTCTCAGCCATTGTGCCTAGAGAAATCTGTTAGCCACCTTACTTTTTCATTCCTCATCCTGTTTTTCCCATATTCTTCTCTATACTGCTCCATCCCATTTCCACAACATAATTTTTGTCAATTCTATGGCTTTATATTTAAATCTTCCTTATCTTTTCCCTAACCCAGCATAAAAACCAAGAACCCATTTTCTGTATAATTACTTTGTTTATATTTATTTCTTCAACAACTTCATTATTTGCACCCTTTCTGCTTGTAGGCATTTACATTCAATTAACAGATACCTAATATTTTCTATGCCTTCCTTACATAACTTGCAGACTAAATCACCCATAATTTTCCATTTACGTCCATACTCCCCTGTTGCTAAAGATTCTCTTCTAGTCTTAAACAGTAAACTACTTTCCTTGCTACTATAATAAATTAACTTATACTCAATTTTATGTTTATTTTTATATATATTTGAACTCTTTTTACTCTCCATACTAGTTCTTCATCTCTCCAACTCCCTATTTTTTATTAATGCATCTATTCTTCTATCCCATTCCTTCCCACTATAACACTCAACAATTCTCCTAATACAATCATCCCAGCTTTTGTATAAGTGTACTGGCATAAAGTCTTTATCCAAATCTTCTGCATATCATACTACCTTTCTCACCCATCTTGTTGCCTGTCCTTTACTCATAACCCAATTAAAAACTATTTTAGCTATTCTCTTATTATCCATAAATTGCAATCTACTGAACATTTGCATCTCTCGTAAAAACTTGATCATTTCATTTCTTCTTGAATTGCCAATTTTGCTGTCCACACATCTGCATCTAATGCATGTCTTCCTACTTTTTATACTTTTTCTAAATGACTGAACACTCCTTAACTAACACATAGTGCATCATTACCATAAGTTAACCCTGCTACTGCCATTCCCTTCCATACAATTCCAGATACATCATATTTATTTTATGAAAACAACTCTTAATTTCTTTATCAGTCTCTTTTCTTTGCTTCATTTATTATTTTTTTCTCCCATTCATCCAAACAATTTCTTTGATTACTTAAGATGATTCCCAAATATTTATATCTATTCACCACATTTAACTTTATATCTCCCAAAAAAAAAATTTCTATTCTCTTTCCCCAGCATTTATTATTCTTCACTAAATTTAATCCCAGTCTTTTTATTCACCCTTGCACATATCTTCAGCATAACTACCATTATTTTTCCTACTTTCTGTGCACAAAAAAATATCAGGAAATAAAAGACCTGATAATGTATATACTTCCTTGCCATCTATTAATGGTATCTCTACCCCTCTTCCTAGTCTTTCTATTGCTCTCTCTCTATTTCTCTCAAATATAGCATAAACAAAATAGGTGATATAGGGCATTCTTGCTTTAGTCCCACTCCATTTTTAACTCTGATTCTATATTTCCTAATCAATACTTATAGTAATTATTTTCATACACTCTCTTAATAAGATCCACTAAAACTCCATCCCTAAATTTACTAACCCTACCTATAATCTACTTCTATTTACTCTATCATATGTTTTTTCTATATTTATAAAAACCATATACAACTGTCTACCTGTATTCCTACTCATGTCTATAAGTGTGGAACTACAAATAAAGTATCTCCTATATATCTATCTGATCAAAAACCTCCTTGCATTTCTCCCACTATTATTTTCTTCCATCCACTTTGTGATCCTTCTAGCTACAATATATGCAAAAACTTTATATAACACTGACCTTACATTGTATACAGAGCGACATCTGTTATTTTATAATAGAATGAAAAATAATAAATAAAATAAAATAAAAAGTGAATAATGATACAGCAATCCAAGATGTTAGAAATTCAATCAAAGTTCAACTAAATTAATTATATGAATACAGAGGATGCATAAAAACACACTTTTACAATTTTATATGCATTGCCTTATTACAGAATTTTCTATTCATTCTTAATTAATTAATTATGACTTAAACTTATTTCATATATTTGTCTTCTTTTTGGATCTATATTGTAATTTAAAAGTTTAACACTTTATTTATCATTTATTCTATGTCCATATGTTAAACAGTGAATGTATAAAGCAGATTTGTCAGCTCATCTATTAAATACATTGTTATGTTCTTTGGCTTTTTCATTTTTAAATGTTTCCCTGTATGCATGTACTAAATCATATTACAAATATCACAATTTTATATGATTTTTTTTTTCATATTAATTTTTGCAGACTTTACTATTCAACCAACCAATATTTATATCTTTATCCATATAACTGTTATGAATGTTTGGTGCATTTTTATTTGATTTTTTTTTTACTATTATGATCAATATCATCATTTTGTATAGAAATATTATTTAATATAGATTTTTTACTATTAAAAAATATATTTTTAACATTTTTAGAGTTATATCATTAATTGCACAACCCATAATCTATCCTTTATGAATATGCCAAAATTCATTATTACATTTAAAATGCAAACTATTATGCATCAATATTAAGTATCTCATTTACATCATATATACTGATGAAAATTTTTTATTGATATTTGTATACTTTTAACTCTTAGAATATTGGATACAATTTTTCTATATCTATTGTAAAAATCACTTTAGTTTCTATCCAATTATATACTATTTGTTTAAAATACTATCTATATGTTTTTATATAAAATTCTCCATATCATATATTTCTTATTCATTTATTTAAATATTTACAAAATTTCTGTAAAATAAAATTTATAAAATTAAATAATAATTTCAATGGATGATCATATTTGTGAATTTTAACCTTAGTATATGCATTTTCAAAGGATACAATAATTTATATTGATATATATATTTATGATTTTATAATGTTTCATTTTATTAAACAATTTTATATTTTGATTGCCTTTATCCTCTTTACATATTGTAATTGTTCAATATTACAGATATTATTAACATCTTTATTAAGTCATCTATATTTATAGCCTTTATTACAAATTTACTTTTTATATAAATATTTATTTACTAAACAATTTATTTTCTTTTAATCATCTAGTGAAATATTAGCTAATTCTATATCTGTAATAATCTTATTAATATCATCATCAAGGAAAATTATTAATGATGGTCCTTTAATTAGTAATACATTTTATTTTGTAGAAAATTTTAATCTTAATTTTATTAAATTATCTTGTATTTCCTCATGAAATAATAAATTATTTTAGATGTATAGATGATATTTTAATAATTGGTAGTAAAAACTATAAATAATATTTACAATGATTTTAATAATTATATAATATTAAGTTTACAAAAGTAGAATTTGAAGATAAATTAAATATTTAAGTGTAGAAATTCATATAGATAATGATAACAATATTATATTACATTTCTTTAAAGAAAAGAAAATAAAAAAAGGAATTCCTATAGATAGCATTTATTAAAAGTTTTAAATATAGAAGTGATAAATATGATACAGATGAAAATATAGCTAATATATATATAAAAAAACAGTTTATTGAATTATATAAAGATTACAGACAACCCTAAAAATATTCAAGTTATACTTTTAATAATAAAAAGTCTACATTAAATAACATTTCTATACAAAATGATTATAATAACAATAAATCAAATAAAAATCATCACACTTTCATATCATCATAAAATTTATAATACATTAATAAAAACAAAAATTATATTGATAAAGATGTAAATATTGGATGGTGAAATAGTAAAAATCTGCAATATAATTTATTACAAGCATTCAGAGAAAACCAAAGAATATAATGATGCATTTAATAGGAGAGATGATGAATCTGCTTTATACATTCACTATTTAACATGTGAACATAAAATAGATGCTAAATAAAATGTTAAACTTTCAATTACATTAAAGATCCAAAAAGAAAACAAATATGTGAAATAAATTTAATAACTGGTCAATTAAAAATAAATGGAAAATTATACAATAAGGTAATATATATATAAAGTTGTATAAAGTATGTTTTATCCCTACTGTGTATTTGTTATGCTATATAATTATTCTATTTCAACTTTTATTGAATTTCCAACTATTTGGATTGCTGTACTATTTTATTTTTAAACACTTTCTAACTTATTTTATTTTTCATTGCATTATAAAACAATAGATGTCGCTCTGTATGCATTATTATTGGAAATAATGTTAAACATTAAAAAAAGACAAACTTGTGCCAAAAAAATACTTTTCTGTATAATTATAAATATTTATTTATATTACTTTATTATAAATTTATGTAAAAAAAAAAACAGCATAATGGATTTTACTTATTTCTATTTTTGATGAAATTATCATTTAATAATAGAGGTTAAGTCAATCCCTATTTATTAAAACAAAGGATTGACTTAATTAATTTCTGGAACCTCCCATGCTTTTATTTCATTGCTTATATTATCTACATATTTTCATTTATAAATCATAGAAATTTAGAATATTGTTCTAAAGAGAAATTCTAACGAAGAGAAATTTTTTTAAAATATTTATTGAAATTAAATATTTTAAGATATAAGATGTGGCTAAACACCATTTGTTGTGGGGTGGAATACTGATGTTTTAATCAAAAAATGTAATTATATTTCCTACACAATGCCTAAAATATATCTGTATTTCATCAATATAATTTTCAATGAGAAATTATTTGGTAGCAAAGTAATCTGCAGAAGATGCCAACTACACACAATATAAGGAAATCTAATTAACGGAATATCTCGATTGCCTCTGCGATGATCAATGAACAAAGAACATGAAACTTTATTATTAAAGAATATTTTTCACCTCATCAGGGAAGAGAATATGACAATATTTTCCAAAACAACATTTCAGATTTTATTCATGTATTCATACTTTTGACATCTAAATTTTATTTCTTTTGTTTTCAAAAATCGTTTGTGCTTGGAGTACTTCATTTCAGAAAATTATCTAGATGAAGAGAAATAGAAAATCATTACATTAAACATTTTTTAAATTTTATTTATTTAATAAAATTTAGGTCTTCTATTTAAAAAAACAAGCGACATTGATTGAGGTAAATTTAAGACTAACTCAATCTGGAGGTACGAGTTTGTTATTCTCCATATTGAATGTATACATGACAGAACAGAATTTTGTTTATTACTAATTTTAATTAACATAGTAATATTTGTTACAATTTTTATGTGAAAGATTAACCTCTTTCTTGAAATGTCTTTATTTTATATGACTATACATAGAGGGATTTATAATACTAATATTACTTTACAAGGATCTTATAATGAGAATCATTTTTGATACACATCATTTTGAACTAATACTTAATTAGTTATATTATAATTCTGTAATTTCAAATTTTTAGTTATTGTTTATAAATTATTGAAATGTGTTCATGCTAAAATATATATTTCTATTATGAGAATATGGGAGTAATAATTAACTTAATGCTATAAATAATAGAAATATATGCAAGCATGTTATAATAAAAAAAAATTTTTTCATTACATAACAATATTTTCATATTGTTACTTGTTAATAAACATGTTAAGGTTATTTTTTTGGAAATTCAAGGAAATCTCTTATTTATTTGGTTATTTTACCAAAGATAATGGTGAATGCACGTACTCGCACATTATTTATAGAACAAATTATTGAATTAATTATTACTATGGGATATTGATGGTAATGCCTGAAGAGAGTCAAATTCAATATCTGTCCTGAGTTCAAATTTCAAGCATAATGGAACTATCAATGGAGGTGTAGATTGGATGAATTAGTCTAGGTTGCATCAGTATTGAATAATTTGATTTAAAATTATCTTGTTTAATGTGGATTCACTTTTAGATTACAATTACATCATTCCATCCATGGCATTCTATATAAAGACCCTAAGTCTGATTATAGTTAGATGTGACTACCTCGATTCCTGAAAAGAACTGTACCATTCCTGTTGTCAAGGCAACATGCTTTTAGCAAAGAAGTGGAATCCCACCTCTATTAATGGTCTCATATATTTATATAGACACTAAAGATGCAACTTAACCACAGAGATTGACATTATACCTGTTCTAAATGCAGACTAATAAATAGTCAATTATAACATTACAAATTCAATTATAATTTTCAAATTGCACCCAAAGTATTACTTAAATAATAAGTGCAATAATGCTCAAGGTTAAACGGATTTATAAGTAACTGTTAGAAACAAGACAACACTTAGACACGAAGTGTCTAAAGTTGCATTTCTTTTGTGGGGAATCACCATCACTATACCATCATCAGAGAGTATTAATTGTCAAATGCATATTAACCAAAAATATGATTTGAAATTTGAAAAAAAAAAATTGATCTAGTATAATATATTGTATTACAATTATCTTGATAGATATTCATTAAATTGAATATTAAATTATTGCAAACTGCTTTGATCACATCATTCATTGTTCAAATACATTGCAAATGTAGTATATTTATTGTTAAGAAATCATATTAGAAAATAGTTTTTATTTAAAGTTCGACATGATGATTACAGTTTAAATAAAAAAATAGTGATTTATTATTCAATAGAGACCATAACATAAAATAGTAATATAGTTGTAATTATAGAAAAATGTTATGAGTTATCTTTAAAATGTTACACTACCTATAGAGTTGAGTAAAATTCCTCTTGGTATTTTATAGGGTTGTATAAATAGTTAATTAAAATCAATGGTAATCCTGAGATCTCCTTAGAATAATATTGTTATTATGGTTATTCTTAATGATAGTGTTATAAAATAATAATAAAAAATCCATACAATAAAATAATAATACAACTTATTGAGTAAGTTAATTTAAATTTCTCAATTATAGATGTTTTATTCTATTTATTTAAACATTATTGTCAGTCATGAGAGTATTTGAATACCGAATAAGGAGGAGTGTCTACGTATTTTTATGCCATTGGATAAATACTTTAGTGTTTATTTAATGTTAAAGGATATGTAATCTTCTTAATAGGATAGGCGAGTCTCACAATTGTTAATATTGACTAAATATAGTTGAGAAAATGGTAAGAGTATTAAATGGTACCTAGATAGTCATAGTATATCCTAATTTAGGGACTTGGCATATCTTCTAGGGGTCATCCCCCTATTGGCAGGTTACAATATATATCACTAGATTTATTTGTATTTTTATATTGGACTATTTCCATCATCTAATATGTGTGTTGAATGTCTTTAGAACAATTTAATTTTATTTAAATATTCCAAATACATTCAACTATTAGTAATATCACAGCAAACAGGTTAGCATATGCACCAACTGTTAGTAATATCACAGCAAACAGATTAATATCTGTACTAACTGATGATGGAAATAGTCCGATATAAAAACACAACTAGAACACCATCATCAGAAACCTTAAGAAAAACAATATCACTAGATATTTCTGCAGTAAGTTAATATGTATACTCTTTATGTAAATATCATATTTAGCATATGTATTTAATTATATATGCATAATAAATCTGTAATTAACTTTTCTATTTAAAAAATTGGTTGACATGTTTTCTTTTTATTTTAAAAAAAAAATTTTTAAAAAAAAGTTTAGCAAAACTATATTATAAACAAACTTTCTTATTATGTAAATGTAGTTTACAATTGCAACCAATCAAATTGCCAACATTGAAGATCCCCCTGCCCATATCTAAGAAACTAAGTCATTTAAAATGTGTCCTATTCCTTTCAATTTCAACAAATTATATTAAACTTAATTAAATCTCATTTTTAAAATGTGATTAAACTGAAAAAGATAATCTCTATACTGTCCTCTTGTGAGCATACTTAAAACAAATGAAAATTCTAAGAATTTTTTAAAATTTGAAATTACTAAATATTCACTACTTTACCACCCTCTGTTCAACATCAAAGAAACTAAGTGACTTACTGAAAAGAACAGTGTTCCATATGGGGTACTATTAATTAGATATATATTAAATTTCAAGCAATTCTATTGAACTTAAATCTATAATACCTTAATTTTAAAATTTCATTCTAATTGTAAAAAGATCAAAAGTTTACAAACAAATTTTTCACCTTCAATAAAACCATTCAATGAACTTTATACAATGATATAAAAATATTTACTATTATATAGTTATTCAATTACTTATTAAAATAAGATTCTGTGATTTATTCATACATATGTTTACACATTGACCAATTAGTATGTACACTGAAAAAATTTGCAAAAACATATTTTAGTATTGTTATACATGTTCCCTTGATACTCATCTATATAATAAAATTAATATTATACAGCAACATTATTTTCCTATCTCTTTCTATTACTTTTATTACACATCTCAACAAAATAGGTAATATGGAAGAGAGGACATTGGTTAATTATAATTTGATCAATTCATTCTTCCAAATTTTTTTAAGTGAGAAAAATGTGGGACACTATCTCAACAAATATGAAAACACTCGTAGAAAGGGCAGAAATTTATCCATTTTCAATAAAAGTGTATGAATTTATATAATTTAATTGAACTTTCTAAAAAAAAAATTGAAGTTTCTATTATTATTAATAAATTTTTACCATCTTATGAATAACTTTGTTAATGAAATTTAAGATTTTTCTAAATAAAAGATGAAATTAAAAACAAATACTTTTAAGCTTAGTTACAATACTGATTTTTTGTGAAAATGATTTAACATACAATATTCACAATAATTCACTTTACATAATGCAAAGTAAAAGTTGTCAAAATCAAAAAAAAAATCTACAGAAAAAAATATATGTATATAAGAAATTTTAAACTTTTTAAATTATTATGATAGATGATTTAAATTTGATGTTTTAGTAAGTTTTGTTATATTCCATGTAAAATTATAATTAATATTATATACAGTGGATATGCAATATCTGCTATATATTTTGTTCCAAATTTCCTCACATATATCATACATTGCACATAATAACACATATGTTGTTGATAATCTTTGATGAGAATCCACTACATATTGTTTATTGAAGTGCACGTGTACTTTTTAATATTTGCATACATAAAACACAATGCTTGTCAAGTGTTGGTGATAGAGTGGTCAGTACAACTGCCTTACAAGCAGTTGTCCCAGATTAGCGGATTCGCTTCCCGGCCAATGCTATGACACATGAAAAAAAAAAACACAATGCTTTTTATATGTGAAGAATGCATATACAAATTAAAATTATAGTATGAATAAAATTTATAGAACTGAGGGAATACATTGAGAATAAGAAAAAAACATGCTGTACCATTTTATTTTTTACATAAAGTAAATAGTGAAATGTCAGATTTTCATCACAATTAAATTCGCTCTGGGCAATTTTTTTTTTTTAAGTAACTTTCTCTTATAGAAAAGTAATGATATTGCTATTAAGAAATTATGATCTAATTGGTTTTTTTTTAATCAGTATCAATTTTGAGTATCTTCTAAAATTTTGTAAAACTTTAGTATAACACTTAAGAAAACATTTTATTATCCAAAATATTACTCAACAAAGTCAAAAAGAATAATAAAGGAAAAATAAGATATATGCTTTCAGCGTAAACCAAAAAAAATTTCATCAATAAACATAATTGTGTATGATGCTCCGAGAAAAAAAACATCTGCTGGGATATTGTAAAATGTATTTACAAATTTTAATTTTTTAAACATGATAATATATGGCAGGAGTGGCCAATAATTCGATCACAAAGCCATTTTTGGTCGATCACGAGGCCAATCTGGCAAGAGCTGTCAGGTAAAGAGTGAAACAAATTAAGTCAAGATTTTCAAGTTTTTTTGTTATTTTTGTTCTAATTTTTTTTCCAATTCTAGATAGGTGAAGTCCACTAAGTCGTATCCTTATTGCAAATAATATTCTTAATCTTCATTTAATGTGACTAATTTAAATTAATAAATATTGTTAATAATTACTCATGTTGCTTTAATTCCCCTGGACACGAATACTTTGGCCTGTTAAATAATTATTTTTTACTAGGTAGATATATAAAAATAGTATTTCATACCTCCCTCTACTTAGACTAAGCCTATGACAACAAGTCAATGGCAACACATTTTTAAAATAAAAAGATCTTATGAACACAGAAGTTGGTCATCCCTGGTGTATGGCATTTAGATATGAAAAAATGGCTACTCAAATATTGGTTTTTTGTGTGTGTTTATTTGTTTTTAATCGTTTACATTGTTTTGGTTATTAAAACTATTAAATAAAAATTCATTGGAACTTCAAATTATTAATAGGAATTTTCAGATCTTAAAAAATAAGCTAAATTAGAAATATTTACTGTTTACAAATTCTATTAACTGAAATTATGAAAAAAAACTTTTAAAAATATATAAATAAAAATTCATTAAATATTTGTTAAAATAAACGAAAAGTACTACCACCATTGGAAAGCTTTTTAAACATTCAAGCATGACATTAGCTTCACAGGCATAGTTTGTACCATTTTTGTGCCAATCTGAATAAAATTATTCCAATGAAGAGCTTCAAGTAGGCATTAAAATGTAGTCTAAAACGTGTGAAAAGATGATTATTAAAAATTTTAAATAATTGAAAGACAAAATGATTTTAAAAAAATTAGAATAGAGTTATTAGTTTTCTCTTTCTCAATCTCTATATATACAGAATTAATAATTTCTCAGACAATTTATAGCATATACATTAAAAATGTACGGAATAATTTCAAAAAAATTGTGTGTCCATATATATGTAAATACAATTTTTGGATTATTTCATGTTAGTTATTATATTACATACCATCATCTGGGTAAATGGATTCAATACCTATTGTTAGACACTACTAATAAATAAAAAACACTGCAGATTACTTATGAAATATTATTTTAGTCCAATGTAAAATTTAAATAAAGTTTACATTAAAAAATGCAGTGCGAGATATTTTGGATGTTTTTTGTTTATGATCAATAATATTTTTATATTTTTCTATATCACTGGAAGCTTTGTTATTTCATTTTCATTGCATTTTTAATATAATGAAATCTTTATAATTTCATGGCTTCTGTTTTCTAATAATGTGTGTGACATTTAAATAAAATTTTAATGTTAAATGTGTGCACAGAGTTAAGATGTGAGATTTATAAAACAGTTTCTACAGAACTAAAAAGCAAGAAAAAGCATCTGTCCACCATTAATCTACTACTATTCACCAACGGTAATACCCAATGACTGAATAATAAAAAATATATGCTTATAGTGCATATAATGAAAAATAAACATCAAATACGTTATGTTAAATATTCATTCTTTCCATAATATTTTATGTACATTAACATACCAAATATTTTGCCTTTTTTATATATACAATGATCTTTTACTATTAGTGATTTATAATTTCATCTAACAATCTTTTTCAGAGTATTTCACATTCATATGCATAAAATAAATCAAAGTTTGCATATAACATATGAAAATTAAAACAATCAATTTAAAATAAAATTGAAACAGACAACTCTCTATAAATAAATAAATTATTAATATATCAACCTGGCTTTCATTCCTCAATGGAATTTTTCAAGATGTTTCTTTTTACACAATCACATGTGATGTGATATGGCTTCTCCTTTATTGAAGACAGAAATCTCTCAGCCACTATACCCAGAGAAACCTGCTAGCCACCTTATTTTCCCTTTCCATTCCCCACCCTAATTTTATCCCATATTCTTCTCTATCCTGCTTCATTCTATTTTCACATCATCTTTGTCCACTCTATGGCCTTTATATCTAGATCCCCCTTATCTTTTTCCAACAGCCTAAAAACCAAGAATCCACTTTCTGTATAATCACTTTTATATTTCTCTCACTTCATTATTTGCACACTTTCTGCTTGTAACCATTTACATTTAATTAGTAGATGCCTGATATTTTCCATCCCTTCTTTATATAACTTGAAGACTAAATCACCCACATTTCTCCAATTATGTGTATATTCTCTTGTTGCTAATGATCCTGTTCGAACCTTAAACAGTAAACTACTTTTCTTACTATTATCATAAGTTAACTCATACCCAAGTATTCTGTTTACTTCTATATATATTTAAATTCTTTTTACTCTCTATACTAGTCCTTATTTCTCCAACTCTATTTTTTATTAATGCATCTATTCTATTCCATCTTTTGTCACTATAACACTCAACAATTCTAACACAATCATCCCATTGTTTGTACAGGTATACTGAGTCTTTATCTACATTTTCTGCATACTGTACTATCTTTCTCACTCTTGTTGCCTGTCTTTACTCATAACTCAATTAAATACTATTTTGGCTATTCTCTTATCTACTGAACATTATCATTTTGCTTTATGCAACTCTTGATATAAAAACTTGACCATCCCATTTCTCCTTGAATTGCCTCCTTTGTCATACACATAACTGCATCCAATGCATGTCTTCCTAGTTCACTTTGTACTTTTTCTAAGTAATCTAACACTCCTTTACTAATGCATAGTGCATCATTACCATAAATTAAGCTTGCTACTGCTATTTCCTACAACTATGGCTGATACGAATTTGGAAGAATTATACCACTTTTTTCTTTATCCTTAATAAAGTATTTCACCATTGCTTTTCTTAAAAAATCTCTAAATACTTTAATCCTTTCTCTTTTTCCATTGTAAACTTAATATTGTATTTATTATTGTTCAATTCTTTAAATGTCTTCTTCTACTATTACAATTATATCAATATATCTGATATTCTAGAATTTCTTTATATACTTAACAATTATATTTTCCTCTATATGAACAATCATAATTGATAATAAATTCCCAGTAATAGAGCAACCCTTAAGTATTTAGACATTTTTTTTTTAAAAAAGGTATTAATGGTGAAATACTTATTAAACATTATATTAAGGCTAAAGAAAAGAGGTATAATTGATCCAAATTCATATCAGCCATGGTCACTGAAAATAATAGCTTTGAAAGGGTTTAAGTTAAAAAATGATAGGCTAACATTGAATATAAAAGCATTTGAACAGAAATTGAAGTTGAGAATGATTATGTTGGTATGGCATATAAAAGTTATTAAAAATATTTTCAAAAATAATAATATATTCATATATATACATTGTTTATAATACTTCTTTCATATACACTTCAATGCAAACAAATTTTCTTAAAAAACTTCTTTATTTTCCTTAGTTTCAACTATCCAGCCGTCTTCAGCAGAGCTTTATCCACCCTGATGAAGACTGCTGGACAGTCAAAACTGTACGGAAAATAAAGTTTTTTAAGAAAATTTGTTTGCATTGAAGTGTATATGAAAGAAGCAATATATATATGAATATATGAAGATATGCAAAGAAAGTGAAAGAGAATAATAATAATATAAAAGATAATGCAAGGCAGGAGTATATAAACATGAAATGGGCTTCAGTTCCATATTCAGAGCATTTATATAAGACATTGATAAAAGAAGTTACCTGACAATATAAAATAGGTTGGAAAAATAGTAAATCTTTAAGGGAATAGATGCACAATTCAAAAGATGGGTAATATTAAAAATAGAGTAGGGTTGATTTATAAAATTAGTTGTGACCTTTGCAATATATATATACACAGGTCAGACAGGAAAGACCGCCACTGAAAGAGGTAAAGAACATGATAGGGCAATTAATAAAAATGATATAAGATCAGGGCCATAAATATATATTTTGGATACTGAACATAGAATAAATTATGAAAAATATTCAGGTAATCAAGTATGTTAAAAATTACAAGGAAAGAAATTGTGAAACTTTGTATATGCAAGAAAATTTAAACAAATGTGTAAACATTATTAAAGTCCAGCACAATTAGGGAAGAAATTAACATTGTTAAATTACTGGAAACTGTAGTTATAATTTTAAAATATAAGGAAAGGATTATTATTGTTTTTAGGTTTTTTTAAGATTATTTTCTAAATGTATATATATTATGAAAGAAAAAAAGATTGTAATAAGTAATCATTTTTATGTCCATAATATGTATTTTACTAATAATATTTATTGTAAAGTAATATAAATAATGCCCATTGAGTAAAGCTGCTAAAGGATAGTTAGTCATGTGATTGTGTAAAAAGAAACATCTTGAAAAGATTCTATTAAAGAATGAAAGTTGGGTTGATATATTAAATAATTGTTTTATTTATAACGAGTTGTCTGTTTCAATTTTGTTTTAAATTGATTCTTGTTAATTTTATATATAAAAGGCAAAATTAGGGAGAAATTTTAACATTGAAATTTGATCATTTCAAGTATAACATATGTATAACAAGCACATTATTATTAATGTGCAAATTGAATATACAGAATAAAAAACTATTAAAAGCCAACTAAGCTTTAAGTATAATATACAGAATCATGGAACATCAATCAGTTGACTATCATAAATCTGATATACTGCACTGAAAGCATATTCAACTGTTAATAGCTTTATGTTTTGCATATCCATGACACAATATATATCAATTATATATCTTTCATATATATATATATGCACATACATATATATATATATATTGTTATATATTGAGACAGTGTGGCTAAAATATAAGCCATTTAATTAAATTAACTATTAATGACAATGGAATCAATAGTATAGAACAAGGGTCAGCAAACTATAGCTCGAGAGCCATATATGGCACTTTAATCCCAATCTTATGGCTCTTTTTATCATGATAAACGTAAATACATTTTTTATTTCCTCTTCTAATTTGTAAATAAATATTTTTATAACTCTATGAGAAAAGTGTGCATTACGACATTGTTTTTAGAATTCAAACTTATTATAGAATACTAATTATCATACATGAATATTCAAATATTAGAAATTTGTTAATAAATCAAACTGTCAAAGTAATTTTTTGTTTTTATTTATTTATTTTTTAAAAGAATTTTATTTTTTTCATTAGGATATATACAATTATATAATGTTCTAATATTTTTAAAAATGTTCAAATATATCCACAACCTTAAGAAATTCATATTTTTCATGAGATTTTTCACCTCTTGCTTTGCAGCTCTTTAATGAGTCGAGTTACCTCTTTCCTTATGGCTTTTAATGAGGGATGGGAGATTTAACAAAAGGGCTCATGTTAAAAAGTTTGCCGATCCTGGTATAGAACCATGGAAGAAGCATTAAAATAAGATCACAAAACATATATATATATATATATGTCTAAAATCATTTATTTAAATGGAACAATAATTTAGAGGATGATTGCATCTAAAACTTATTAGCATTATAATCGATAAAATTTATGGAATGTAGAGAAATACAGATAATCATCCTATAAAATAGCTAAGTATTAGTGTACTTATAACATGATGTATATGCATGATAGTAATGGGAGGGTAATAGATACAAAAACTTTTGAAATTAATAGTTAATTTTATGAATGGGTTTTCACTAATATTATTAATCTATTATAAATTATACAGAATTTTGATACAATACTAAAAATTTAACATAATATTGACCATTTTTATTTAGTCATTTACTAATACAGTAAAAGCTAAACATTTTGCAAATTTTTAAGACCAGTATTGAATAAATAGAAATAAAGTCTCAATAATATATTTTGAATGTTGAGCATAATTATAATTGAAATATAATATTAAAAATGTAATTTCAATTTTGTGAATTTTTTGTGAAAAACTTACAATGTGTAAATTAATTTTTTTATTTAAATTGTAAAAATTAAGATTTAAAAAAAGCTATGTTTTTGATAATGAAAAAAGAAATTCCTAATCATAAATAATAAATTAGTGTGACTTATGAGAAACAGCCTAAACTAGTTAAGTCATATATAGATGGCATGATATAAAAAATTGAACTTACAATTGATAGCCAAGTTCTTCTTAAAAATTATTAGAGTTCATCTTAAAAGTTTATTAATGAGAATACCCCCTGAAAATTCAATAATACGAAATGACAACATCTTAAAAATTATTAGTTATCTTAAAAATTTACTAATGAGAATGCCCCCTGGAAATTCAATAGTATAAAATGACATTTTAACTAAGGGAGATATATATGCAATAGTGAAATATTAGTCTAGAAAATTAAGGAACAGTTTATTAGACATTTACTGTGGAAAAACATTAGCCAGCCTTTTCAATGTCTTTTCTTTTCAACAGCTACTAAGATTAATATTCCTATAATATATAATCATTAGCATGGAGTGTTTGAAAACCCACTATTTGACCCTGTACGCCTATCTAATACAAATGTACTTATAATGAGAAAAATGGATATTCATGAAATGCCTGTTCACTGTTTTCTATCATAAAGAACAATCTTAATATATAAGCTTATATAAAATTGCTGAAAATCCAAGAATAAAGCTAAATCCGATATTTGACTTTCATTGGAGAAAGCTTGTCAGCAATATGAAAAATCAAACTTGATGACTTACCTTGAAAGAATATTTTAAAAAATATAAAAACAGAACCAAAAAATTTAAACACTTTTGAAAGTAAAATCATTAAGAATTATATATCTATTAAAATTACAGGAGGCCTAAATTAAAATTTATACTGATAGTCTTTTTTTTTTAATTTTGTAAAATGACATTTAGAAAAAGCAAGAATTCAATTGTAAGATAATTTCTTATTAATGTTCTTACATTCAAATTTGTTTTACTTTTTTAGTTTTTTTCCTTTAGTGTGATTTTAAAAATTTTCTTTGACTATCAGTATTTAATAATAAAAATATGGTGGATACTTTTTAACAGTTTATGTTTCAAATCTTATTCACAAATTTAACTACATTATTAAATTCTGCAAAAATTATATTTAAGAACTCTGTTTAAATTCTAATTAATTTATATGCTCACATATAAATCTATTCAGGAACAACCAAGTTCGAAAACACTATGATAATTTGGATTTCCATGAAAAAGTTTATATTATTAGCATTACATATTTGTTGAGCTGTAATGTTTTTATGGGTTTGCTAAAATGGTATAGAATTTATGCAATTTCATATTGTATTTTCTCAGTTTATGTTATTATTAAAATTTTGTTTCTAAAATTATATCTATAAAAAAAATTTCTCTCGGCTTTGCGTTTTGTCTTGTGCCACACAATAACTATGTATACATATGTAATTAATTGATAATTAGATTTGTGGTCTCCTCTTCTTATAACTTTACAAAATGTAAATTATAGTAACTAAGAAGTAAAAAGTTTTAGAGGGAAGTGAAATCAGTCCTTTTAGAAAACTGAAAAGTGACGCTCTCTCTAGAATGGATCAGGTTTATTCAGCAAAACAAACAAACTAATCTTCATCATTCAAATCTTTTTTGCAATCAATTTGTAGTTAAAGAAAGAAAAAGAAAATCCAACTAAATAAAATAGCAATCAGGAAAATATAGCTAGTATATTAGCATTTTGTTTTGGGAAGAATATTTTATTTAAATTGTATAACTGATGATGGTGAAGTTCTGGTGCTAATATAGCAATTGATCTTTTGCCATATATACATATAGGAATCAGTTGTGCACCCCTGATAGATTTAGATAATTTATCCCTATTCTGTGTCAAGATATGATAATGTAATACAGAATCCTGAAAAAAAAAAACTTATACAGTCACAGCTGCAAGAAACAACAATAATAATAGTGTGAAAGAAGTATCATGCTAAAAACATTCTATTATTGCAATATATTAAAACAAAAAAAAATCACACAAATGATTTACAATATTGATCGCAGTTTTATTTTATTTTTATTTTTTTTTAATAAATTATTTTAATAATAATTTCTATTACCATACTGCAATTCTTATGTATATATAAAACAATATAAAAAAAATCCAACACGATTATCTTCTTTTTTTTTTTTTTGCTTCCAAAAAAAAATGAATAAAACATACAAATAAAAAATAAATATCCTAGGATAAATTACATTAAAAAGAATAATGACTAACAACCACCAAAGAATGATGAATGAATATCATTATTTGATGGTAGTATCTTCTTACCCAGAAACTTTAATTTGTATGTATTCATACAGATATAAATTTAAAGAATTATATATTTTACAAGCAAAACTGTATTAGAAATAACTTTTTTTTTAATTCATTTTTTAAATAACAAATATCTATTTCCAAAATAGCTTTTATAAAATTCATATATTTTGCTACATAGATATTAAACAATTACTGTTCAGATTTTGTTTAAATTATTTAATATATAAATCATATAGCTCAATAATTGCAAAATTTACCAAATTTAAACTTTCAAATATTACAGAACAACTTGTACGATATTTACATAATTCTGCATAATAAATCCAAAAAAAAAAAGACATTAGATAAATCAAATATATATATATAACTTTGCTTTTTCATTATTCAAATATTTACAAATCAACTTTGAAAATTCTCTTGGAAATGTTAAAACTAAATGAATAAATCAATTTATTAAATGTTCAGAAACACAAAAAATTTGTATCGACAGAAACTTGCCTCAAATTATTAATATCTCATTATTATTATTTTACAAGAGAAAGACCAGTTTTATGTTTTACTGTATTACCACAGATAGCTTTAAAAACCAATATTGTATGTCATAAAGCAATATTATACCTATTTGTCTTATAGATGAATTAATAAATTACAATATATACAACTTTATTTATGGACTTTTTTTAATTTTTAATCTTTTGGTTCTTTTTTGATATTAATAATTAAGGAGTTAAATTGTCCTTTATCCAATAAATCATTATCACCATTTCCTAGTAGAGGGTACGTTCTCTGAAAGGGTAAAGTCAATCTTACAGAATTATAATTGCCAGTAATTCCAGAAGATACATTATCTATCTGATAGCCAACATTATCAGTGACAGAATTACAATTTGAGTGAAGGGCAGGCAAAATTGTTGATGAATTTTTATTAAATAAATAATTATTATAAAAAGGTAGCTGTTTATTAAATACATCATATGGCAAAGGTCTACCAGCAAAAGGAGAAAACCTCATTGGTGTTTCATTAATATGAAGCTGGAGATGTTGTTGAAATTCCCCATCAAACATGGTTGAATATTTACAAATGTCACAAATCAAAAGACCATCAGAATTGTGGGTTTTTAAATGGCATGTGAATTCCATAACATGAATAGTATGGTATGAACAGTAAGAGCAACGATAAACAAACTGACGTCTCACACAATTCATTTGATGAACTTTAAATTGTGATTCTAAATGTGTTTTGAAGCTACAGTTTTCACATTTAAAAGGAGTAAATTCAAGATGAACCTGCTTATAATGTAGTGTCAATAAATCCACCTGATCCGTTCCAAATGGGCACTGCCGACATGTATATAATTGGGACGGAGTAGTAATTGAAGATGATATTGTTTGATCATTAGAAACCTTTTTATAATTATTGAATGGATAAGATTCATTTGTATAAGTAATTGGTTGCAAACTAGAATGAAGTGACATATGCTGTGTAAAAAGCCATTTAATTGTTGTTGAATATCCACAAAATTCACAACGCAAAACAGCAGACAGATTCAACAAATCAGATGCTGAAGAATTAACATTTTGATTAGAAATTAAATCAGATGATAAATTGCTCTTTGGCTTACTAATGGAAATCAATTTAATATCATCTTCATCACTGTCAATGTTAATTATATCATCATGACAATCTTTTTGATGTACCAAAAGATGCTGCTTTTTTACAGTTGTAAATTGACACTGGTTGCAAGAAAACTGTTCATTATGCTTTAATATATGGCTATTAAATTCTCTTTTGTTTGCAGTTGAAAAACTACACTTATTACAAACATTTCTTTCAAATTGTTCAACTGAGCAAGTATTAAAGTTATTAGCTTTATCTTTAAATATCTTCATTTCACCTAAATTTGTATCATTTTTAAATATTTCGCATTTTGTGTGATAAAGACGATGTGCATTAAATTTTTCTTCATCAGCAGTATTATAATAACAAATGCTACAAGTATACAACTTTTCATTATGTGCTTTCATATGTAATTCCAATTCATGAAACGTCACAGCTCTGAATGTACAAAAATGACATGAGAAAGGTTTTTCATTACAATGTCCAGCAATATGTTTCTCAAAGTTATCAGGTTCATCTGTTTCAAAATCACAACTGTTGCAATGAAGTCGAATATTTACAGGATGAACTAACTTTTGATGATCTGATAACTGAATCTGAGTAACAAAAAAAGAATCACATTGATCGCATTTGAATTGATTACAGTCTCCATGTTTCCTATAATGATTTTTAAGTTGCTCTTTTGTAGCAGAACTATAATCACATTGTTCACATTTAAAGGTTTTTTCTAATTTGTGAACTTCTTGATGTACCTTTAAATGATCCTTACGAGCTGCTTTATAATCACAATGATCACAACTAAATGGTTTTATTCCAGTGTGAATAATTACGTGTCTGTGCAATTTGCTTAATTCTGAAGTTCTGTAATTACACTGATCACAAGAAAAAGGCTTATCTCCAGTAAGGCAAAAATGAGCTTTTAAGGTGGATTTCTTATCTGCGATAAAACCACATTCGTTGCATGTAAAATCTACATCATCACATAAATGACTATGTAAGTCTTCTTCAGATGCTGCCATATAATCACACAAATTACATTTAAAGTTATTTTTAACTATATGTGATAATTTATGTCTAATTAAAATTGCGTTTCTAATTGTCTGAAAGTTACAGTCACCACATTCCAATTGTTCTACATCTGGATGGCATAATATATGATGACGTAAATCATTATTATCATTAGCTTTGTAACTGCAATGATCACAAGGAAAAGAATGATCAATTCCATGAGTAAGCATATGAGTTTTATAATCAGATATAATTGATGTTTGAAAGTTACAATGAGTGCACATTAATATGTCAACTTTATTATGTAAGGCACCAACTTTATCAGAATCTGGACCTTCAGTGTTACAATTGCACATCAAAAGGTGTGCAGACAAATTTCTTTTCCATGTTGTTTGGAAAGAACATCCTTCACAAGCAAATGGTTTCAAGCCATCATGAGTCATTAAATGTTGTTCCAATTTTTTTAAATTTTCTGTTTTAAATTCACATTTTTCACAAAAAAATGGTTCATATTCACCATGTTTAGACATATGACTTACATAAGTATATGAAGTTTTTGCTTTATAATCACAAAAAAGACAGTAGAATTCTTTTTCACCTTGATGTGTAAGCAATATATGAAAATCTAAATGAGCACTATATTTACAGAAATATGAACATAAATTACATTTTACTGATTCAGTATCTAAATGTTTTTTCTCATGTTTCAACAATTCATCTTGGTTTGGAGATTGAAATGGACAAAATGTGCATGATAAAGTAATACCATCAGTATGAGAAAAGTAAATATGGTGATCCAACTGGTCTATTTCTGCAGTTTTAAAATCACACTGTTTGCAAGTAAAAGGCTTATCTTCACCATGAGTTAACATATGAGTTTTAAAATCTGATTGAATAGTAGTGTGAAATTGGCATTTTTGACAATGAAATTCTCTTCCTATACCATGACTTAATTTATGCTGCCTTAATTCACTTTTAGTTACCGAGCTAAAGTCACAGTAATCACACAAAAATACTTTATTAATTACTGAAGAATGAATTAACTTATGAAGAAGCAATTCATTATGCTGTACAGTTTGAAAATCACATTTATTACACGTAAATGTATTATCTTGAATATGAAAACAATTATGTTCTTCCAAATTAATATACAAATCTGTTTTAAAGTTACATTCTTTGCATTGAAAAGGTCTATCTTCACCATGAGTTAGCATATGAATTTTAAATTCATTGTTTGTATAAAATTCTACATTGCATAAAGAGCAGAAATATGGATTTGATTTTAATAAAGTGTAATTTTCTTTAAAATGCAAATGCAAATGTTCATTTAAATCTAAATTATTTTCTGTTTTAAAATCACATCGATCACAATTAAATTTTTGTTCATTATGAATAATCAGATGTTCACTTAACTGAGATCTAGTCTTAGTTTTAAAATTACAATGAATACAGAAAAATGGTAAATCTTCGTGTTTTGACATATGGGTGTTAAAATCATTAATTTCATTGGATGTGAAATCACACAAGGTGCAACAGAAACTTTTAGCAGCTGCTTCTATTTCTGAAGAAAGATCTTTGATATCAACTGTATCATTTTGATTATGAAATTGGAAATGAATTTTCTTGTGAATTTCAGAATCAGCTTTATAATCACAATAATCACAAATAAGTAAATTATTATCATTATGAGTAGACATATGGCTTTCAAGATCAGATAATAATGGAGTTTTAAAATTGCATTTATCACAAAAAAGCTCAGTAACTGATTCCTCTTTATGAATTAATACATGATTAATCATCTTACTTTGTACAGAAGTTTTAAAATCACACTGATCGCAGGTTAAATCATTTTTATGTGTATCTTTGTGTGAAACAAATTCTTCAATTGTTTCTGAAATATGTGGACAATGTTCACACTTAAATGTATTTCCTTTTTGCTTCACATGAATAAATCTGTGTATAAGTAAATGATAAAATTGCATTGCTTTATAGTCACATTGATCACATTCATAGGATCGTTTTGAATGAGTCGCTAATGAATGTTTATCTAAATCATTTTTGGTGATAGTTTTGTAATTGCATTCTTCACACTTATATAAACTTTTATAATCTTCTCCCAATGCCTTATCTTCCATTTCATCATCAGCACCATCATTTAATTTTACTTCTGCATGCTTTTCTTGGAGATGAAGCTGATAAAATTTATTAAAAGAGCTAACAAAATTACATAAATTGCATTTGTAAATTGGTTCTTTATTGTGTTTATTTCTATTATGACTTTCTAAACTGTCTAGTTCACTAGTTTCATAATCACAATCTTCACAAGAATAAATGTCTCTAGTACTGCAATGTTTGAATATTTCTAAATCATCTACATGCTTAAAATTAAAAATATTAAACTGAGAAGAATTATCTTCTTCCAGAGAAATAAAATCAGAATTAGAAGATTTGCAAGAGTAAGCGTGTTCAACAAAATCACTTTTTGTTTCTGTTACAAAATTGCAATTCTTACAGTGGTATATTCCAGTATAAAAATGTAATTGCATATGTTCAGTAAATTCATCAATTTCTTCACATTTAAAATTACAATAATTACAAAAAAATTGCTTTCTTTCGGATAACAGTTCCAATCCAGGATTGTCTGAAAGTTCCATTAATAATTCTGGATGTTTTTGCTTGCAGTGCTGCTTTAATTGACTTTTAATAGCTGTACAAAACTTGCATATGGAACATTTAAATGGTTTGTCACTTCCATGTCTTTGCTTAACATGAGTAACCAAATGTCCTTTTCTAGATGCTCGATATTCACACATACTACATTTAAAAGGTCTCTCACCAGTATGGGTACGCATATGCAAATCCAATTTGGAATAAGCACTAGTCCTGTAATCACAATGATTACAACAAAAAGGCTTATTTTCACCATGGGAAAGCATATGTGCAGTAAAACTATTGTGAAAAGGAGTTTGATAATCACAATAGTCACAATGGTAATTTCTTTTACTAATTTTTTCATGTGAAAGTAAATGAGAGACTAAATCTTCTCTTGCTTTAGTCGTAAAATCACAAAATTTACAAGCAAATGGCTTCAAATCCGAATGTTCAAGCATATGCAATTCAAGAGTAGCCAAGGCAGTACTTTTAAAATCACACTTTGGACAAATAAAAGGTTTATCTTCACCATGCATCTGCATGTGGTTTTTAAATGAGAGATGGTTATTTGTAACAAAATCACAATTACAGCATACAAATTCCTTTGATGGGGTATGACTTAATTTATGAAATTTTAATTCTTCTATGGTGGTAGTTTGAAAATTGCAAATATTGCATGATAAATTACCATTATCACTTTGATCACTATGTGTTTCATCAAGAATCATATGAGAATCTAATGACAAAAGAGAGTGATCTGAAGAAAACAAATTCTCATCAGCTGATGCTTTTACAATTTTTCCTGCATTACTATCACAATTATCTGAAGTTAAAGTATCATAAAGAGTGTCATATCTTTTTTTTAGATGTTTTTTCTTATGAGAGTTTAAATTATCTTTTCTGGATGCTCTGTAATTACACTGATCACATGCATATGGTTTAATTCCTGAATGGGTACGCAAGTGCCGCTCTAATTTACCACATTCACCAGCTCGATACCCACAAACATTGCACTGGAAAGGCTTTTCTTGACCATGACCAAGCATATGAGTTTTAAAAGCTTGTACAATGGTAGTTTTGTACTCACAGTGATCACATTCAAATGTTTTAGCTTTCCAATTATGTTTTAATAAATGATGATTTAATTCTTCAGATGATGAGCAAAAAAAATTACATTTAACACATTTTAATGATTTAGCTTCAAAATGTATTTGTTTGTGCAATGATAAATGATACTTCTTTAAAGCAGTAAAATCACACAAATCACATGTAAATATTTTTTCTGCATCATTTTGAGAGCATAATTCAGATTCTATATTTTCAGAGACAGCAACAAAATCATTATTATCCTTATTAGCATTTGTTTTTGTTAAAACATCAACATTAGTTACTGAATCATCAAAAGTTGCATTGATAAAATCTGAATTATCTGAACTAATATGATCCTTTTTTAATTTATTTTGTGTTTTGTTTTGTCTGACTTCAAAAGATTTATTTGACTCTTCATATGAGACCATTAATTTCTGATATTTTCTTTTTAAATGTGTACGTTTGTGAGAAGCTAAACTATCTTTTCTAGCAGCTCTATAACTACATTCATCACACTTGAAAGGTTTAATTCCTGAATGGGTAAGAGAATGACGTTCGAGCTTATGATGCTGACTAGATTTATAATCACATGAATCACAATAAAAAGGTCTATCTTCTCCATGAACAAGCATATGGGTCTTGAAGGTATGTGGAACATTACTTTTAAAACTGCAATGTTTACAAACAAATTCTTTTTCTTCCATAACATGCTTCATCATATGATATTCTAGTTCTTCAGGCATCAGAGATCCATATGTACATAAATGGCATCGTAATAAATACTGACTTTGATGAGTTTGTTTATGAAGAGTTAAATGGCATTTACGAGATGCTCTATAATCACAAATATCGCAAATATAAGGTTTTTCTGCAACATGACAAAGTTCATGTTGATTAAATAAATGAAATTTATTAGTCTTATATTCACATTTATCACAAATAAAAATATTATCTACTGAAGCAAGTCTATAATCAGAAAAGCCCGGCTCTGTTTTTACAATATTCATTCCCCATAACTTCTTAGAATGTTCTGATTTTTTGTGTTCTTCCATTTCTGCAGAAGTAATTGTCTTTAGATTGCATATATCACAAATGACAAATGGTTTATATTCAATGTGGGTAAGTACATGACTATCTAATTCAACATGGTTACTAGTCTTAAAATCACATTCATTACAATAAAAGGCAATTTCTTCTTCCTGTTGCAGTTTATCTGAATCATTATCATTATTTGCAGAAAAATATAACGATAACTTTTCATCTGAATGATTTTCACGTTCATGAGTGGATAAAAAATTCTGAGTTGTTGCTATAAAATCACACTGACTGCATGGGTAATCTTTATTTGAAATTATTTGTTTATCATGACTGAAAGAATCAATAGAATCATTAGCATCTTCCTTTAACTCACATTTGTCAATAAGAAATTCACATTGGTAAGTTAAAGATGAAATATTAATATCATCCACAGATGTTTCTAAAGTGTCCTTTTTAGATTTGCTGCTGATGTCTCTCTCTGGAGAAAATTTTAAATCATTAGAGTTACTTGAAATTTTTTCAACTTTATGGTGTGGAATTTCCAATGCAGAAATACAATTGTCTTTGTTAACTTTATTACGATGCATCCTTAATGCATGAGAAAGCAAATGGTCTTTTCTTTTTGCTTTATACTGGCAATATCGGCAAGCAAAGGGTTTGGCACTACTGTGAATAAGCAAATGTCGGCCAATTTTAAGATAATCTGCTGTTTTATAATTGCAATGGCTACAATGAAAAGGTCTATCCTCTCCATGGAATAACATATGTACTTTAAAACTGCTAGCAGTTTGCATAGAATAATCACATACTTCACAATATAATAACTTGTTTTTTGAGATTGCTTTCAATTCAGCTTCCAAACTTATACCATTATAATCAATGCTACTAAATTCTGGTACTTCTTTTAAAGTCAACTTGTTTCTTCGTCTAACTTTTCGAAATGAATAATAATCAAAATAGTTATATTTTAATGTAGCAGCAGGATTTTTACGAAGATTATAATGATTATTTTTAGTCAATGTTGATAATGACTTAGATGACTTTTTTTGCACCTTTTTTCTAACATTACATGACTGAATTTCTGATTTGTGAAACCTGTTTCTGTCCATCTTTCTTTTTTCATGCTTTTCTAGTTTATGCAAAATCAAGAAATATCTTTTAGCAGTTTGAAAATCACAAAATCTGCAAAAAAATTTTTTGTTTTTATTAGGTGAAAGAAATAAGCAATTTCGGATTAAATGATAATATTTCTTTATTTTCATCATATACATAACACTGAAGTAAGGTTTAACATCTCCATGCATTAATTTATGGTATTTAAAGCTTTGAAAAATTCTTGTAGTGTAGTGGCATAAATCGCAAGTGAACAATCTTTTTATTTTATGACCCTGAATATGGCAGTCAAATTTTACTTTGATCTTGGTTATAAAATTGCAATGGCTGCATTGAAATAATTCACATTTTTTAAGATTAAAATTAAAAGAATAATCATTCAGTTTGTTGTGATTATTTTCATCAACATTACTACTTGTAACAGGACTTGATCCATTGGAAGATCTGCTAATGGAATTAGAAGTACCATTTTTATTTTGAATATGTAATATTTTATGATGCAACAAATCCTTGATAAGCAAGGTCTTAAAATCACACAATCTACATAAATAAAATCCATTTTCTTCATGTACTTTTACATGGAGTAAAAAATTGTTTTCATCTAAAGTTACAAAATCACAGTAATCGCAAATAAATGAATCTTTGGTTTGGTGAGACCACTGATGTTTCTTAAAACTTGTTAATATTTTTGTTTTAAAAGAACACAAATTACATAAAAATTCTTGTAGCTGATGTGTTTCCATGTGTTTTTTTAAATAAAGAAAATGATTTGCTTTGAAACAACATAAATGGCAGTAAAACTGGTTTGAAGATAAATGACATAACTGATGAAATTCAAAAAAATTTTTATTAGCTGTTTTGAAATAACATTGTTCACAGATATAATTGCACTGGTTATTTTTTAAATGTTTCTGTTTATGCACTGATAAACGAGACACTCTAACAGTTTTGTAGTTGCAAAGATCACAGAAATATTTTGACTGATGTGATGTAACATTAAGTAATTGCTTATGGATTAGCGAGTGGTTTTTGAAATCAGAAGAGGAAGAAGAGTGATAATTGCAAAAAGCACAGGATAGTTCTGATGATAAATCAATTAAACAATTCCTTTGAGAGCCATTTTTAAAATAAAAATCATGTTTTAAAATTTTATCAGTATGGCTTGTCATATGCAAGACAAAATTATAAAACTGACTGGTTTTGAAAAGACATACACTACACGAAAATAAGGTTTCTTTCATATGAATTTTCATATGATCCAATAATTTGGAATATTCATTGAATTTAAAATGGCACTGTCTACAATGAAATGCTAAATTTTCTTTGTGGGAAGAAACATGCTTTACAAAAACAATTTCAAAATATGTCTTAAAATTGCACAAAAAACAACAAAGAGCTCTTCTTTTAGAATGCTTTAAGTTTTGATGATAGAGTAACATTTTACGTGACATAGAAGAAAATGTACAATTTTCACACTTATGTTTTTTTATTTTGGAAAAAAATGAGTAGCCAATTTTTTCATCACTATTCTGAATAAAATTCGAATTTACTGAAGAAATATCTTTTAGATCCATTTTCAGTGTCTTATAATTTATTTTGGGTAACAGAAAAGTATTAGTTTCATTATTTTTAAAATTCTCTTCAATATGTGAAGTTTTACAATCTGATATTCTATTCCCATTTAAAGCAGTATCATCTAATTTATTGGGAACTATTATCCTGCAATTGTTAGAATCATTTCTATTAGGCATGACTGACTGCAAACTTTCAGCATCTACAATACTAGTTAAATTTTTCTTTTTTTTATTGATAGTTATTTTAGATAAATATTGTTTATCTATAAAAGACGTTTTCAATATTTCCGAATGTTCAACAAGAGTCTGTTTTTCAAAATCATTCTCCTGACTTGGAATTTTGTCATTATGTAAATGAAATGATACTTCATTCTTTTCAATTTCTTTTTCACCATTTAATAATGTGAAATCCTTTTCCATTTTATCATCACAAGCTTTCTTTGAATACAAGTGATTTTCTGATGCCATCTTAAAATCACTATTAAAATTTGAACACAGAGCATTCATTTCATCTAATGTTTGTAAAATACAATTACCTTTTGAAGAAAGATGAGAAAAATTAATTGGACTTATCATTCCATTAAAATTTTCACATTTTCCCTGAAAAGTGAATGAATCTGATAAAAGCAACCTATGTTCAACAGGAAAACTCAATTGATGACTCACTGCTTTATTTTCAATTTCCATCAACATTCCTACTTAACATATCTCAAAAAACAATTTTATGTCAATCATTAATGCAATAAAGTTTTGTAAAACAATGCAAAAAAAATTGGGAAAACATATTTCATAAATGTATAAAAATGTTATGATATCCATTGCTGAAGTAATAGATTTCAAAAATCAATAAATTTAAATGATTGAGATCTGAAAAAAAAAAAAAAAAAAATCAATCAAATAATAATACATATATAAATAGAACAAACAGAAATATACATATATAAGTAATTCACATGTATACATACATAAAAAAAAATTTATTTTTTTTTAAAAGTGGCACAAACATTATGTGTGAGATTGTTAAATCTTAAAAAAAAAAATGTCAATAATTCCTAAAACAAATTTATTAGTTACTGCAAAATTTTGGTTGATGCATGTTAAAAGTTCTCAAATTTTATTAATAACATTTTTATTCCAAAGGATTGCAGAATTAACACTTTTTCAAGAATAACAAAAATTACATAATAATAATAATTCAAAAATACACCACTAATTTCCTACTTTCATTTGTCTCTAAAAAAAACTCATATTGCTTAAAAACTTATATATAACTATTTAATATCTATTGGATTAAATATAAATATATACAGTAATGAACAGATCATTTTTATATATCTATTCATTACTTTTATAAATAAGCAAAAAAAATTACTAATCTTTTCTGTGTGTGTGCTACCTTTCAAATAGCATTAAAAAATTAAGTATTTGCGAGTTTTCCAGTAAACCAAGATGGCAGCCCGTATTTTGGATAAATCTAATTTTAGAAGGCCCCCAAAAATGTTTCCAAAAATGACTGCTAGGACACATACTAAATATTTAATTTTATTTTTTATTACTGTTATTTTAAAAAAAGAAATCATTGTGGAAAAATTAATTACAATATTTACACTTTTTTTTTTTTGTATCAAGTTATTAACAGAAAAAAATTAAAAAACATACAATATTTACACTAATAAAAGGCTAGATGTGCAGAGTTCCCTCAAGTAATTATTCCAATTTATGACAGTGTGGTTGCACAAATCTAGTTGATCTTTTCTGCATTCAATTGATATTACATCTCTATTCTAGAATAAATCTGAGAAATGTAATTTTAGAGTCCTCGAACCACATTCTTTTAAAAGGGATATTTTGTTTAAACAAGATTTCACATTGCAACACCATTATGAGTGTGTTTGAATGTAAAGTTTCATATTGTAATCATTAAAGCACTTTTAGCGGCAGGATCCTGTACTTTTGGAAGTACTCCACTGCATTACATTCTGTGACAGGAAAGTCCCAAATTTTGATCATGGTGACAATTTACCAAAAAAAAAAAACTGCTGCTAATAAAAAGAAACATGCCGAATTGAACCAACTAAAGTATGGCAATGTTAATAGTGCATTGTTGTTTCCATGTTGTAATATAAATAATAAAAAAAATTGAAATAAAAATTCTTAATGAAATTTATCATAATTTTTTTTTTTTCATTTAGCAATCGATTTACTGTTTTATTTTTAATTTAACAACTAACTCATCTTCAGGAGATTACAGACTTTTGAAACTGTGTATTTATCAAAAATACAGGCTGCTCTCTTGGTTTACCAGAAAACTCACAAGTATCAAAACGAATATTTGTTTCTTATTATATTATTAGTTTTAGCAATTAGTATTGATTAAAAAGATATATTTCTTTTAAAAGATGTCTCCCATCAAATATAAATAATTAAAAAAAAATTTAAAGAGCAGTACTTAAACAAAAGGTTTTCTAAAATTTTAGATTGTAATATATTGTGGAATTCAGAGAAATTAGTCAGAAAGAACAATAGTCATAGCAATAACTACAATGTATGTATGTGTGTGGAAATATGTTCCAAAATACACAAGATATCCAAGAACTAAAAAGAAAAAACAGTGCTATAACTACTGAGATTATAAATTAAACAGATTATTATTTTAAATATAAGTATTATTTTGCAAGTAGATTTGATCCTTGCATTAATTTACATTGAAATATAATGATATTATGAAAAGTGATTAAAAAGTAAAGATGTTTTTTTTTTTAATCAGGGATAGGATCAAAAGCTGATCACTTCTATTAATGATACTATTTATTATTTTGCAAGTAGATTTGATCCTTGCATTAATTTATATTGAAATATACTTTTATGTGTATGAACTTATTATATATATACTACTATTTATTTCTTTTGTTTACATTTAAATATGTTCTATATTTATGGTATTATGAAAAGAAGTGATTAAAAAGTAAAGATTTTATTTATCAGGGATAAGATCAGAATCTGATCATCGCTATGAATGATTTAATATTAAGAATACTATTTATGTGAGGTAGGATCCAATGTATAACCACCTTACTCAATTAGATTTACACTTACCATTTAACAAAGAATAGGACTCAAAGAATAGCTACCTATTTGAATTAGTATTAGTTTAAGGAAGAGATATGTTTAGTTACTCATACATGTAACTTTGAAATTTTAATAAGCTTCTCAGAACAATGTAATTCAAAATAAATACATACAAAATGTATCTAGGGGAAAGCTTTATTTAATCCTAACACCATGGAATGCTTCTCATGTTTTCAACTACTTGGTAGTCATATTCATAGCAATAGTTGTCTGAGCAAGGGATTTGCATAAAATTTGAATAAAGGCTGTAAATAAGTTCATTTAAACAAGCCACTTTTTTGAAAGGGGGACATAGAATTGTTTTTTTGTTTATTGTGTGTATGTTTTTGGAAATATGTCATGCCTCCTTTATTTTACGATTAGCATTGTTTCTTTCAGAGCAGATGATGCTGACAGATGTAGATCCAAAGCTGTGGCCAAGCTTAGACTCATGCTGAAAAAAAATTGGATTTAACTTACATGTTCACCTTAGCTCAATTATACTGATATCTATACTGTGCAATTCTTTTAGATAAATTAGCACACAATTCTCCATAATAACTGCATGACAGTTTATGTTGCTACATCCAATTTTGAACACCACTTGGGATTTTGGCTCAAGGAGCAACTTGTCTTTAGTATTGTTAATTAGGCGATTTAAAGTGAGAGGGACACAAAACCAATGTGGTAAATCAAATCGCATAGAAAACCGAACACTGAAATATATATCAGGGATGTATGTAACATTAGATACAACGATTCAGCTCTCATCCAAATTGTCAAAAGATTTTATACTAAAATTAGAAACAGACCTATTCAAGTCAATAAACTCTGAATATCACTTCCTTACATATCCAAGGCTACCCATCGGATAAAATCTGCATTGAAACATTACAAGTTGGCCTTCCCATCCTTCCTGCTTTAAATCACCTAACTAACAATACTAAAGACAAGTTGCCCCTGAGCTGAAGTTCCAAGTGGTGAACAAAATTGGATGCAACAACATAAAACTGCCATGCAGTTTATTATGGAGAATCTCAATTTATCTACAAGAATTGCACAACACAGATATCAATATAATCAAGCTATGGTGAAGATGAAAGTTAAATCCATTTTCTTTGAGCACAAGTCTAAGCTTGGCCATAGCTCTGAACTTACCTCTGCCAGCACCATCTACTCCTGAAAAAACAATGCTAAATGTAAAGTTAAGAAGGCATAGATATTACCAAAAACATACATGCAATAAATAAAAAAAGAATCCTACATTTTCTTGCAAAAAAGTGACTCATTTAAATGAACTTATTTACAGCCTTTATTCAAATTTTATGCAAATTCCCTGTCTTGCTTATTCTTTGATAAATATCACAAGCTCCTCAAACAACTATTGCTATGAATATGACTACCAGGTAGTTGAAAGCATGCTAAACATTCCATGCTGTTAGGATTAAATAAAACTTTTCTCTATATACATTTTGTATGTATTTATTTTGAATTATTTATATATGTTAACCAAGATTTACACTTAAGGTGTACTTCATAAATTTATTTTAGATATATATGCAATGATAGTAAATTGAAAGATCACTTATCGAGTTATATTTCTAAAAACCATCAATATATAGGGTTATTGGAGTATTTATTAATGGCCAGTAATGCTTAATCATAATTATATCTTTTATATTATACACCATGATTATAAAATTAACATTTTAAAATTGACTGAAATAAACCTTGAACATTTTTCAAGAATGTAGGGTGAATGCTATAATCTGTTTTGTACTTGTCTTTCCACATGTGCTTGAAAAACATCAACTAAAAGATAATTTAGAAATAAGACTATTAAAGAAATAACATTGCTGGTTATTAAACTTTAATTAAATAAAGCATTAATTATATACAAAGAGGAATACAATTTAAATTAGAAAATATATTTTAAAGAGTATTAATAATAGTTTTATTGGAAGATATAATTTGTAAATATTTGCTAAAGAATATATATTTTCTTAAGAATTGAAGTAGGGAATTGTGCTAAAAATTAGATTATAATAAATTTGTAACTAAATTATTGTTTATTGTTATTTATTTAAATAGTACGAGATTTTAATCATTTTATATGAATATCGTCACATCAGAATATCAAATACATGATCCATTGCATTCAGGAGTAAGACAAAGTGTGATGTATTTGTTACTTTAACTATTAGATACTATAAAGAAAATCTTTTAAATCATAATATAAAAATAGAGTATTCCCCTGAAAAATTTCCTAATAGTATTTATCAGGTGGCATCCAGAATTTGATGATGATTACAGAGTCAACCCTGAAAGACGAAGTGGGTATATCTTTTATTTACTACTCTTATGGCTTACAACATCATTAAAAAAATAGATATTAGAATATTTAAAAGAAAGACAATATATCTATAATAATCATCTTGACCATTACAATATAAAAAAAATATTTTATAATAAACACTTTTATTTACTGTGCATTAAAAGATCAAAAAAATAATTATTTTAATGATTGAATGAATTAATTTCTGGATATCTCATACTTTTATTCCACATTAAATATAAAAACCCCAATTGTGGTTGAAGAAAATTATTTGTTGATTTTTTAATGCACAGTAAAAGTTTTTATTATAAAATATTTTTTACATATATAATTTAAATCAAAATCAAAAAAAATTGGAAAAACAAATGAATTAAAATAAATATATTAAAAAATAATTTCACCAGCATTGTCTTGTACTACATATATATCATTCAATGTATGGTTTTTCTCACTAAATTTATGTTAGAACAGTGGTTATCATCAAATCATACAATGAAAATAATATGTAAAGTTTATCAATTTAATTTAATTAATTGCTTTACTTCTCAAATTATTTCACTCCCTAGATATAGCTGTGAATAATTTCATCAAACATCATATAATTAATCTTTTGAAATACTAAACTTATTTTAATTACATTTAAAAACAAAATATATAACATCATAAATTACAATATTAGACATTATATTTAACACATTCTTATGCCCCTTGATAAACAAATATATTTTAAATTATTAATGTTGAATACTCAAATGTCTTTTAAGCAATGATTAAACATAATTAAACTGAAGCTTAATTTTTTATATAACTACCTTTAGTTTTCGTAAAGTTGGTGGCAAAATATAATTTATTTATTTAAAAAATCTTTAAAAATAATGAAAATAAAACAATTTTTTTTTTTTAAAAAAAAAAGGCTTAACTTTGTAATAGTACTAAATATGAAATGGCTAAATTAATGAACGTAAATGTTTTGAAAAACTTCATTGATTAATGTAGCATTAGAGGTTTTAGAATACTTCATTCTATATGTTCAGCCAACTTCTTACTCACATTATGTGTTTTGATACCAATTTAATTCTCCATGTTTATTTGCAGTATTAGCAGTGAAACTGCTTCATGTTCTTTTTTTTTTTTTAAAATTAGTTAATTTACAAAATGTGTAACTTTAGCCTTAAGCCAGAAAAATGGAATAAAAAAAACTAAAATAAATGTCAGAAGAAAAAAATGATTTCCAAGATAAAAAGCAATATAATATTAGAAATTTAAGCATTAAATATGGACTGCCTTTTTTAAAAAATAAATATGAAATTAAAATAATGGAAAGGGCATGATGGAAATTTTCAGATTAAAAAAATTCACCATGTAATATCATAAAACAGATGGAAATTCTTTAATAATGTGAATTATCAAAAAAGTAAATGGCAGGTAATAACAACAGTGTAACATTTTTTTTCATATTTTTAAAAGTTCAGTTTTAGTTCAAATTTACATATACAGTAAGTATAATATATTAGTTAAATATACTAAATTATACCTATATGAATATTTATACTTACATTTTTACGATTTAAATGGTTGTGTTTGGATTGTAACTTTGCTCTAGACTGGGGTGGGGAACCTCCAGCACTGGGGTCAAATCTGGCCCTCAAAAGCTTTCAATAGAGCCCACAGACATTTTCAAAAATATAAAATGATCCTGTATAAAATTTCTATTTAAATATGAGCGGTAGTGTAAATATTAAAATAAGAGTTAATTAAAATACAGTATTTGTTTCCTCAACTATATTTTTTTTCTTTTCTCCAACCTTTCTAATAGTTCTAGTTCATTCTGTCAGAGGTGTAATATTCCAAAATATTGTGTACATTTTGTAATCTGATTACACATTTAATCTAAGATACTCAGGGAACTTTGTTTGTTTTTATAGTGATTTTTGCAAAGATACATATACTAACAAAAATAAACTTGAATTTTATTTACTATTATTTTGCAATGATTTTTATTTTCATTAGCATGGCTTCATCAAGTAAGATTAAAAAAATTAACACAAAAAGTCAGTATTTTAAGAGAAATAGACCAATGCATATTTTTATATGTATAAAGAAATAGTAAATCAATATGCCTGATATATTTAAAAAATATTTTGGTTAATAAAGAACACAATATATACAGATATTATTTAGTAAATTATTTGATTACAACAAACATATTGAGAAGAAATATTAAAACAGAACTCTTGAAAAGGAACTTCGTTCAAGTAGTTGACATGTTCTTAAAAGGTACACTCAAATCAAAAAATTCTGTGAAAGCAAGTTATCCTATTTCAAAAAAAAAAAATGCAGGAAATTCAAAACCATTTTCTGAAGGAGTGTTTATAAAAGACTGCATCCCAACTTCTGCAGAATTAATTTACATACAACACTAAAAGAAATTTGATAATATACATATGATACAGAGAATAGTTACAAGGTAAATAGAAAAAATTGTCATTAAATGTGGAATAATCATTAATAATAATGTTGTTATTTTATTTTTATAGCCCTTGTTTAAAAATGGAAATTTGAAACTGGCCTCAAGTTAAAAAGGTTGCCCACCCTTAATGATTAGGGATAAATTAATAAAACTTTTGACTAAGTATATCAGGCTAATTTTTAACTTGAAAATTTTGTACAATCCGTGAATATTATAAATATCCAAATAGCCCTTGACAAAAAGATTCCCATCCCTGCTCTAGATTATGGGTCTGAAATGAATTATCCATAAATAGATGCATTTCATTTTATCACTAAATGAACAGGCACTTTAATGAACATGCCTCTGAAACTAATTACACTTGTTGCATGATATTCAATTATACTTATTAAACTGATCAAAAAATATAAAAAATGTAACTTTGCTCAATTTTTTGCTTTCAAGAATGTCTCTTTTAATGACCATCAGTAGTCTGCAGCAAAACAGGGCTCCATTTGCTGTGTTAATACTTTTCCATTTTAGGAATATCTTGAAAAGTATATTTGTCTTTCACTATCTATATTTTTCAAAAAGAAAAAAAACAGAATCCAAAACAATTATCTTTTAGATATACCTCGTTGTTTAATAAGAGTTAATAATGGTCACATTTCAGATAGTTTTCTGCCTTAACTCTCCCCTCTCATTGCCAAATGCATAAAGATATTTTAAATTTTTTATCACATAGCTTTCTTAGTATCATACAAATCCCCAAAACTTTTAATAAGTTTCTGATCTGAAAAATGCTATTTTAATTGTGATAAAACTTATAAGTATAAACATGTTTCTCACTTATATAAATCCTGATTGTGTTACATCTTGTAACCTTAGCAATACTTTTCATGACTTTCTTCTTAGCAAGAAGCTATATTTCTCAGAGGGTCAACAAATAGGCTATTTGTAAATTCTATCTTATTTGGAACAGGTGATATTCAAACAAATGAACAAAAATGCTTGCTATAATCTATCTGTGACTCGAGTACATTCTATTTATCTTCCTGATAATTGATGTCTCCCCTTATCATCTTAAGCAAATATTTTACACAGCTTCTAATTTTTGGCTATATCAGATTATAGACATCACATATATAATTGTTATTAATATCACTCTTAAATATATTTCTAATCTTACTAATTGTATATTGGCCTATGAATATAAAAGTGTAAAAACTCCAATCATAATGATATAAGCTGCTGGAGAATTTCATATAAAGATCATTTCAGTTCATATTAGGTTTGTGCTACAATCTATCATATCTATAAATAAAATCATACAATTTACTCACATTATTAAATAAATTGTCTAATTTTTTATTTTTCAGTGCAAAGATTCTCAATTCTATGGTGTTGCCAATAAAATTTGAAACTTTGCATGCAAATTAGTTTTTGAGTTCTAATTAATAATTCAAAATAGGTGTGCATAACTTAAATTTGTGGAAATACAAAATCCATTAAATCTAATGATGGATAAAGAAATTGAATACTTGCAATCGATTCTTTCAATACAAAATAAGTCATATCCCTAGAGAAAATCATCAGCAGTGAGGCGCTTGTAGCAGCCCAGCATATAAACAAATGTTTGTCATAGATTTATTGTATTTCTATGTAATTTTCATACAAAAAAAGAAAAAAGGTGGGTATTATATAAATTTATATTTATAAAATATTATCATGGATCACTGGTTGAGGTGAGTTTTTAAAAAAGTGTAGAAAACAATTCACATGTTTCTAATGACAAAAAGCAGCTACTAATAGAAATACAGATGAAGATACTGAATTATTTGTGTAATAAATGAACTGATTTAAGAAGTGGTTGTCAATATTAAAACATAAGCCATAAAAAATGTAATACAATTAATTATATGAATTTATGAACACAAAATTATGAGACCCTTGATGTATAATGTATATTATGCAATAAGATATCAAATATTTTGTTAGCATCAGTTAAACTGCTATTTTGAAACTAAAACATTTAGCATATGAAAATAAAAATTTCAAATTTAAAAAAAAAAAAAAAACTTGAGTCACTAGACAAAATTAAATATTTTATATTAAAAATGTTATTAGATAACAAATGCCAATGGTTTCTTATTAAACTAACATATAGTGCTTGCAGGTAAACTATGTAATTTCTGAAACTAATAAAATAATGCATCAATGATATTGCTCACCAAATATTCTATAAAAAATTCTATCAACAAAATAACAAAATTTCTAGCTCTAATTAAAATTTCATACAGAATTCACTATATGACTGAAAATATTGGTCAGGAACTTCTTTTAAGACTAATCATGTTATGAAAACTTTACAATTACATGGTATAACAGCCATTGCAAATCTATCAGTTTTATTAGTTTTCGTTATTATAACAATAATTCTAATGAAGACATTACAAAAATCTATAAACCAATATAAAAAATGAAATATCATTTATTTAAAGATATTAATTTTATGAAGTTGGTAGAAATATGTTATATAAATAATGAGAGATCAATGATAGAACTGTATAAAGGGCAGTAATACAAACTAAAATTGTTACTAAAATGTTATAAGTAATTAATGTTTTTCATAGACATGCTCAAATTGTAGGACATATCTCTTCACTTTTAAAATGTGTTTTAGATAAAGTGAAAATTACCTTTGTGAAAGTATTATCACTAAAAAATAAAATAATTATTAGAAGAGCTCACTTCTATTATGAGATTTAGAAACATTGTTATTAAGTGACAGAACTCATTTGTCAGATATATTCGCAAAATTGAATGATGATTATCCCTACATGAAATAACCTTAAATATTTTCAATGCAAAAAATAAATTATAATTATTATTACAAAAGCTACAGTTTTTGCCTATGGCTTGAAAAAAATAATATGGATCCACTTCCAACTTTACATGACTTTTTACAGAAATCAAACTGTTTAAATTGATGAGGAAATTCAAAATGAAATTATTTTTCATTAAAAAAAATAACTCTGGCATTAAAGAAATACTTTCCTTTATTAAAAGATGCTAGTAATAATTGGTTTTCAGTACTAAAAAAAACTAGCATTATCTACTTCAGAATATGAAAATCTCATCAACATGTCATCAAATTTATTTAAAAAAAAAACAATTCATTATTTGTTACTATTTAAAACCATACATTTGTGTTGATAGGAATTTTCACTCTAAATTGTGGTGAAAACAAAATATAAAAGTTGAATCCTATTCCAGATATTAAAATTCTGCAGTTCACTAATAAACTCAATTTTGAATAAATATTGAAAAAAAAAAAAAAAGTATAATCTTAATTACCTGCTTGAATTAACATTTGTTTTTTGGGAGGGTTTTTTGGATTATTAAGTTGTTTTTTGTGTGTATTTTCAATAAATTATTTTTAATTTTTTTGTCAAAAGTTTCAAAAATTTTTTAGCAAAGTGAAGAGTTCCAAGATTAAATTAATTTGGGATTCATTGCTTTACTAATATTTTATGCTTGTGCTATTTAATTTTGTTCTTCGTGTCCATATGTTCCATTAAATCCTTTCCCAATATTGCCACATTCAATCTACACAAGCAGCTATTTGCATATATTTAGTGTCCTACACCATTTTAATCATAATAATTATATGATCTTGATTTAGTAATTTCACTCACTAGCTCTTTACCAATGTTCATGGAAATTTACATTAACTGCCACCGAGCTATTGTGACTTCAAACCAATACCCTTAAATTGTTCATTTATTACCTAAATCTTCCTAATTTCTTGTAATAACTTTCTCATTAGTTTTATTTTCTTTATCATGATGTCTTTCCAATTAGCTGTCACCTGATACTTATCGCCCTAAATGCAGAATATTTGTTATTTTCTATTTATGGAATACATGACAAATTTTTTTATTTTCAATCTAAAATTCTAATGAAAAAGTATTAAATTTAAATTTAGAATCAGAAAACTAAATGAATGCCCACAAATAATATTTCATTAAAATAATTTGTTGTTTTTTTTAAAGTGATTTTCAGTAAATTGGAGGGGGATGTATCGTCTTATCAAAGACAAAAATCTGTGAATTCTTAAAAATAATGATACATAGTCTCGATCACAATTCTACTAATTTCTATTTGTTTTATTGTTTTAATTTTAATTTAAATGCTCTTACAATTATAACAAGAATGAAACATTATCAATATGCTTAATAATTTCCATCTTATACCAAAATTCAAAGTACTCCAAATATGGCAGATCATCTATCACCTAATGAATAATAATGAATAAATGCAAATATTATGGAGAACATTTGTCTTCACACATTCTAAATAGCATTTACCTCCTCAATAATGATATATAACTTCCATTCTTATTTTGATCCTAGTACTGGTTTTACTTTGCTATTATTAAATGTTTCTTCCTTATTACTTTTCAATAGATCCATCTATTTCCACTCATTTTTCTATGATCGAATTTTTCCAAATTAGTATAAGCAATTGTCAGGTTATTTTATTGATACCCATTCTATTTGATATTAATGTGAATACTATCTATATTATCCCAATTGCCTTTTAAGTTTATGAATGAAGTAAGATTACCTTCTGAATCACCATTAACACGGACATTACTAGATTTATTTCCATTTTATTTATTAACTTGCTTAAGCTACTAAGAATTTCCTACTTCTCAATACTATGCCACATTTTTATATGATTGATATTTTCTCTATATCATACATTTAACTTTTTCATTCTTGTATTAACGATCAATTAAACTTTTACATTCTTAATAACTTAAAAAGTCAAATTTCTACTTATAGTTATCATATCATATAAATATAAATGTTTTATTAAAACTCACAAATTAATCCCTTCTAATAATTTTGAATTTCATTATAGGTAGCATAAAATATTTTTAATAACTATTTTAATACTCATTAAAATAGATAAATTTTTAACATACTACCAAAAATAACTTATGATAGACAAAAACAATAAAGATGTTTTGTGCAATTTTATAAAACTACTTTGTATATTCGCATTCCATTCTTAGAAAATATTTAATCATTCAAAACAATTTCATATTAAAAATAAATGTTATTACTTAACACAACTTTATGCATATCTACTTAGATGTAATATATGGAAATCAAAGAATGACAAATAATTCAATTACTAATTAAAAGAAATATTAAAGCCATTTACCAACTAACAAGATTTTATTTTCCCCACATTTTTATATTCAAAATAAAACTTTAATCCTTCTTGACACATATGTAATTAATTTATATTTATATAATTAAGGAACTAAAGAAAGGTATTAATATTAGTATAAACCATACAACTGAAATAGGCAAAGTTGAAGATTTTTAAGCAAGAGTTCAAAAATATTAAGAACTTTTTATTATGTCAACTGACTATTCTAATTAAAAAACAAAATTTTAAAATATTTATGTAATTTGTGTTTTATTATTATTATTATTATTATTATTCATAAGATTTTGTATTACATATATATGGCATAGGCATAACATTTTTTTCATGGTATATTTCCTTAATCTCATTTTATATTAAAAAAACATATTCCTTCCTGAAAAAATAATTGGGACTTTTAGGGCATTTTTCTCCCCTCCCCAATAATTATGATTTTACAAAAACTTGTTTAATATAGGTTAAAAATAATTTTATAATCATAACCAATAACTTGCTTTAAAAGCAAGTCTGTTCAAGGAAGCATAAAAATTATGTACAACCTTGACTGCTTCTCTTACAGAAATTAAAAAAAAAAAAGGTTATACTTATTTTTTTTTCTCTTTATTAATTTAGTAAATATTATATAATATAGTAAAAAAAACAATGCAATAATATAAAGAAGGAATTTATTTTATAATTCAATATACTGTAATATTAAAATAGGATTATACAATGTTTTCAACAATTAAAATGTCATCAGTAATAAGAAAAATATTAAAATATATTAAAATGAACATATTATATATTTATATTTATAAAACTTTAAGAATTTAAACTAATCAACATTAACAAATAAAAATGTATTATGAAATACTCCAGATACATGATAATTGGTGATTAACCAAAATTTGTTTAAGTTAAAAGCACTTATCATAAAAATGCCTAATCACAAAATAAAATTTTAGTACAAAAATTTAGTGTGAATTTGAACACACATTTATATAAATTAAAATAAATATTGTAGTTTATTTTTATTTTAATGATATTAGTATTTGATATAAATTCATAAATTATTTGTTCATAATCATTATCACTATATAAGTTATCTTAAAAGTTTGCAGTAATCATTAACTAATAGTTTTTTAATTATATTTTACAGATCAACTATAAGTTTAATAGCAACAATGAAACAAGAAGCAAAGTGGATATGCAGTATAAGTATAATGAAGGTTTATTGAAATATTGACTGAAATAAAAATTTAGAAGTAATTGGAAAGAAAAAAAATTTATATTTTGTTTTTTTTTTTTTCAAAATTGACTAATGAATTTATATTACAAATCTACTTTGTGATAACTTTGCAGCTCTTCAGTTGAATAAATTTCTTTCTTTTTTTTTAATTCTTTATTCCACATCATATTTATTTTTAAGAATTAATTTAAGTGATTTTTAAATTAACTGAAGTACAATTTGAATAATAAAATAATGAAAAGAATTTTGAAATAAACAATAATAAATATAAGAGAAGTTTATATGATGTAATTTAACTACTTATGCCTGATTTTTTAATAGGGTAATATATATAACCGTATGGTCAATTGTTGAAGCAATTCAGTTTCATTCAAATGACCAAACACATTTTTCTTATTTTAATTTTTCTCAGCTGTATCATCTTCACCACTGTATAAAACCTGAGACTTTTATAAAATGGAATGGTCAGCTTATATTATATTAAACATACTGCAACTATTAAAAATCATAGCAATAAGTATATTTGTTTTCATATTCAAACAGTAGTAACTATGAAAAGTTTTATAATACTCTGCAAATTGGCAAGAAAAAGAAAATGATTATATCACCAGTTACAACCCACAATGTAACCAGTCCCTTTTCTTAAGACTTCCTTTTGCAAGTGAAATCTTCACCAGCACTGTACAGAATTATAAATAACAATGCAATTTTAAACATTTTAATTTTAAAAGACCCCTCATAATAAATAGTCTCTTAATTAACATAATAAACCATATATAAAAAAAAATACAAAAAACAGTAGCCAAACTTATCTAACCCTTGCAATCAAATATTAAAATATATTTGATCATTAATACAGTTTGAAATGTTGTTTTAATTTTAAAGGTAAACATTATTAAATGTTCAAATATTTCTATAATATTATTAAAAATTAATATCTATAGTTAGTGATAATTCGTTTTTATATTCAAGCATTCAAATAAAGTAATAAATGCAGATTTTAAAGTGCTCTTTTTAAATCAGTGCGGAAAGAGAAGCAAATAAAGAATACTGATTACAACTAGCAAAATAATCTTTTGATCTTATTCAATAATAATTATAATGTAAAAATAATTAATACTTATGAAATAAAAACAGTTTATTTAAAAAAAAAAATATGACAGGCTTATTGTTTTTAATTATAAATATGTATAATGCCATAAAAAATGTTCTCAAGCTCATTAATAAATACAGATTCAACAAACTTAAGGTACCTTAACTATGTGAAATTTTTATCATTTACTAAATTTCTTATATTGAAATCTTCATGACTTTGATCTTCCAATCTCTAAAAGACTTTTACATATTTTTTTTTTTACATTTTTATTCTTATTTTTTCATCCGTTCTCTCTCTTATGTTACCTTATTGCTATGTATTTTACATTTTGTCTTATTTAACATATATAGTACCCTCAAATGTGGATATGGAAAAAGGAAGATAAAATAATCTTTCTAAAGTGAAAGATTTATAAAAAAGAAAACCAATACTATAAAGTAAATTATTGCTGATGAAAAATATAAACAGTTATGAATAATTTACAAAATTCTACCTCAATTAATATTATTTGCACTGTAAATATTTACCCTTTTATGGATAATTAATAAAATTGCCTACTTTAATTTTGTAATTAACTCATTTTAAATATATATATTAAGTTTTCTGCATAATGGAAAAATTAAAATAAAGACCATTTATTTTCCATAACAATTCCGATATAATTAAATAATCATCAAAAAATCATTTCAGTTGTATAAATATATATGAAATGAGCTCACGATGATTCCTGAAATATCTCAAACATTAAATGAGGAAACAGAGAAATAAAATGTTTGCAAAAAAATTTTTTGTGTTAAAATATGTAATTTAAGAATCCATGGACATTTGGAAAATAATTTGAATAAATATCCAGTTGATTTAAGTCATAAATTCCTTGGAAATCTAATTTACAAAAATAGTCTCAGTATACTGTTTCTTTATGCTTCACAATTCTTCATAGGATGGCTATTATTACCGATCATCGATAGTAGCATTTTAGAGATTTAGCTGATCATTATGTGCCAATAATATCCCAATGAAAAATTGCATTTATTAAACTAAACTTATGTTTTTTGAAATTATCTGTTTATTCAAATCAGTGTCAATTTCAGAGTTTTGTATCGTGGTATCATATACTAAATATTTGTAAGAACAATAATACAAGCTGTTTGCTAAAGAGCTAAGGCATTTAAATTTAAAGCTAATTTAATGTTCATTTGCAAGAACATCTTATTCCAAGAAATTTTAAAACCATTAGTCTGTGAAGGTCTTTCCTAGTAGACCTTTTATATTTAATTGTTCAATAAAATAATTTTTGTATATCTTATTAGACCTTCTAAAAAAATAATTTGATTTGCTTTTAATTTTATTGATATATAACAAATCATACAAGTTCTGGAGTATTGTAACTTAGCTTATGAACTTTTTCTACTTTAGTAAGAGAAATTATCAAAACTAACTTGAAAATTTAATTGATGAATGAACAATCTATTCTCAGAGAGGATAATTAAATATATCACTTTTTAAATTTTATACATTTTTCCAACTGCTATTGGCAATGTTTTTTAAATGACTGACAAAAGTTATATTAAACCTTTTGCAACTGAATCCAAATCAAGACTGAACTTCAAAATATATACTAAGTGCCATTACAGTTTGCAATCTAGCTGAATATGGATAATCTACCTGTGAGAAAAAGAGAAATCAATGAAAAAAATATATATAAAAAAGAAAAAAAAAGAAAAATAACAAAATAACCCATATCAATTTTAATTAGAATAAACACATCAAATGTACTTAATTATAGAGTAATAATAAAATTAATAAATATTTTTTTTTTTTTATTTTTTTTTTTTTTTTTTTTTTATTATTATTATTATTATTTTATTATTATTATTATTATTATTATTATTATTATTATTATTATTATTATTATTATTATTATTATTATTATTATTATTATTATTATTATTATTATTATTATTATTATTTTATTATTTTATTATTATTATTATTTTATTATTATTATTATTTTATTATTATTATTATTATTATTATTATTATTATTATTATTATTATTATTATTATTATTATTATTATTATTATTATTATTATTATTATTATTATTATTTTATTATTATTATTATTATTATTTTATTATTATTATTATTATTATTATTATTATTATTATTATTATTATTATTATTATTATTATTATTATTATTATTATTATTATTATTATTATTATTATTATTATTATTATTATTATTATTATTATTATTATTATTATTTTATTATTATTTTATTATTATTATTATTATTATTATTATTATTATTATTATTATTATTATTATTATTATTATTATTATTATTATTATTATTATTATTATTATTATTATTATTATTATTATTATTATTATTATTATTATTATTATTATTATTATTATTATTATTATTATTATTATTATTATTATTATTATTATTATTATTATTATTATTATTATTATTATTATTATTATTATTATTATTATTATTATTATTATTATTATTATTATTATTATTATTATTATTATTATTATTATTATTATTATTATTATTATTATTATTATTATTATTATTATTATTATTATTATTATTATTATTATTATTATTATTATTATTATTATTATTATTATTATTATTATTATTATTATTATTATTATTATTATTATTATTATTATTATTATTATTATTATTATTATTATTATTATTATTATTATTATTATTATTATTATTATTATTATTATTATTATTATTATTATTATTATTATTATTATTATTATTATTATTATTATTATTATTATTATTATTAATTTCAAAATGAAGAATTAACTTTTTTTAAATTTTTATAGTAGTCATCAATTTTTTAATTTTTAATTTTCTGTGGTTAAATGACAGTTAAGCATCAAAGTGTTTATTGCATTTATGTTTGAGTAAAAAAGATGAAAAATGTGCATTAAATAAATGCTGCTGAAACTGAGTTTTACATTTTAGTATTTTCAAACTATGCCAATGAATGGCATTATAACATCAAAAATTTTGATTGCTCAATTACATTAATTTTGTCATAAAAAATTTATTATGGATTGGACTACTTTCTTATAAATTATTTTTTGTGTCATTTTCCTTGCTAAACAGTTTTTAATTAATACACTTCTTGCTGTAAATGGGTTACTTTTTGGAATGAGCTTCTTGTTAAAACAGCTTAATACACTTCTTGCAGTAAATTATTTTTGACACAAAATATTAAACAACTGGCCTTATATCTGTATTTCATTTCTTATAAACTGCCTTCATTTATTATTACTTTATTTAACATACTAATTAAAGCTATCCATTTATTTTCTAATATTTTATTTTTTTTATGGCTTTGCTTGATAAAACCTTATTTTTAAATAATTTCTACATTCAATAATAAATATGTACATTTACTTTTATGGATTATTATATTTCTTTTATTCAACATAATTACTGGCATCAATTAACTTTTTATAGGATATTTTTTGCATTATTTTGCTAAATGGCTGTTTCACAAATTAAATAATAAATATATACATTTTATTTTTTATGGGATTATTTTTTCATTGATTTATCCTATGCGATGCCATCCCATCATACAGATTATCCAAATTCTGATAGATTATATGATATAACTAAAAAGTTTGTTAACCTTTAAGTCATGCTTCAATTTTAATCATGGCAAAAAATTTGACAAGTGCAGAAATAATGACAGAATTCTATATATATATATATAACAATCATACTTATGTATAAAAAAAAATAAGCTAATCAATAAGAATAATGTGTTAAAGGACACAAAAAATAATACAAAATATCAATTATTCTCTAATACAATATGGTTAAAGTACATGCTGAATGTATATTCTACATATATTAATTACTATGTGATTATTCATATAGTATACGAACATGGATGGGCTGCTCACTAACACGCATTAGCCAGCGTGGTGAGTTTATTGGCTTTTTACCTCAGAGTTTAAGAATATTTTTTGAATATATACAATCATGACAGACAAAAACAAATCATGGCCCTTATTCCCAGGAGCTGTAAAGTCACCAACCAAGGCAGCAGTTGGTGGTCGAAGGTGGAGGGTGCTAAGAACCCTCTGATTGCGGACTCAGGCTGCCATTTGATGACGACTTTTTATTTAGGTACTTACAACTGCAGATCACTTTCAAATGAAGGAAGATTGCAAGAGTTAGAAGAACTGTCTTATATTAAATGGGACATTATTGGACTTTGTGAAGTTAGAAGAAAAGGTGAAGAAACAATTGATTTAAAAAGTGGACATATACTCTACCATAAAGACACAAATATTGGAAGTACAAGTGGAGTAGGATTCATTATAAATAAAAAATGAAAGAATAACATTGTGGAGATTGATGGTGTATCAGACAAAGTGGCAAGATTAGTTTTACAACTTAATAGCAGATACCAAATGCAGATAATTCAGGTTTATGCCCCAACAAGTTCTCATAGTGATGAAGTTATAGAAGATTTTTATATGGATGTACAAAAGGCTTTTGATCAGAGTAAACATTTTAAAATTGTTATGGGAGACTTTAATGCTATAATTGGTAAACAAATGAAAGATGAAAATGCTGTAGTAGTTTTGGTTATGGTAATAGAAATGAGAGCGGACATAGACTTGTTGAGTTTGCAGAAAAAGAAAAACTTTATATTATGAATTCTTTTTTTTTTTTTTTGAGAAAAATGTTAAAAGGAAATGGACATGGAAGCATCCAAATGAAAGTATAGCAGAATTGGATTATATTTTGACTAACCGAAAATACATATTTCAAGATTGTAATGTTCTTAATAAATTTAATACAGGAAGTGATCACCGATTAGTAAGATGTAAGATACATGTTAATGCAAAACTAGAGAGACAAAAATTATTAAGAAAAACAATATTTATAGTTGATATTCCTAAACTTCAGAAACATTCTAATGAATTTAAATTAGAACTTACAAATCGGTTTCAAGTATTAGTAGATTTTGAACATGATTCAGATTTGAATGACATTAATAGGAAAATAAGCGATACACTTTTAAAAACTGCAACAAAGATAGCTGGTAGAAAAAAGCAGCAATTGACCAGTAAAATTTCTACTGAGACTAGAGAATTTATGAAGAAAAGAAGGAATATGAGGATATACAACAATGATGCATTAAAAAAGATTGAATATCTCGAATTTTGTAAAATGGTGCGGAAAAGAGAGAAAATGATATAAGAAAGTATAATTATGAACTAGCAAGGAAAGCTGTAGAAGAGAATACAAGTCTAAAGAGTGTAAAACAACATTTTGGTATTGGTAGGAAATTTATATTTGCATTAAGAAAAAAAGATGGCATTATTACTAAAAAGAGAGATGACATCATAGAATGTGTAGAAGACTTCTATCAAGAATTATATAGTAATAAAGAACAAGTGCCTCCTATACATATTATATATTCCGAATTGCCCAGAATTTTGAATGAGGAATGTGAGACATGCAATTAAATTTATGAAAAAAGGGAAGGCTCCAGGTAATGATGGAATTGTAATTGAAATAAAAAAGAGGTGAAAAAAAAAAAATTTTTTGAAATTACCAAAATTTAAAAAAAAAATGTAAGAATTAAAAAGTATGGTACTCATCTTTTAGCTAAAGATGCCGCTCTATGGCGCGTTTTTCGGCCAAAACACATAAAAATGCTGTTTCCGCAGCCGACACATTCGAACCCGCGTTTTCTATAATACAACTTTTTTGTTGTGGTACAGAATGCAGGCCGCTATGTCGCATCGCAGTACAGCATGTATGTCGCATAGCAGCCATCACAGTACAACATGTATGTCGCATAGCAGCCAATACATTTTCCGAATTCGCACAATTTATAAAATAATTACGGCTTGATGAGAGAGTTTGTATTTGAATTGTATTGAAATGTTGTTTTCATTGGATTTTTTTTTATTTTAAACTATTGAAATGTTCAGATTTTTTATAGCAATAATTATAAGACTTTTTACAACGTACTGTATTGAACTTTTATTTGGGAAAATGTTAAATATCTATGTTTTTAATGAGTTGCAATTAGGTAACGTGTCAAGTAACGTACTGTTAGTAACATTCCACGAGACAAAGAAGATTCTACCGTCTGTATATTTTTGAAGTAAAAAAGAATGGTACGAAAAAAATATCCAGTAAGAAAAGTCCAAATATACAGGTTTTTTTGTAAATTTTATAAAAAGCAAATATTATAAACATGTTTAATAAGTAAAGAAGACATTTATATGTGTTTGTTGTTGTTTAAAAAAGTTTGAGTTTCTGTCTTTTGTCCGAGTACGGTTATGATTTTGAATTTTTTTATTTTAGCATTACAAACAACAGAACACTAACCCTAAAACTAACCCTAAACCTAACCCAAAACTAACCCTAAAACTAACCCTAAACCTAATACTAAAACTAACCCTAAATCTAACCGTAACAACTTTTACTTTTATTACGATTATTATTTTTTAGTTAAACAACAACAAAAAAAGTCGTAACACAAGTAAAAAAATATCCAATAGAAAATTGATAAAAAAAAAAGCCGTAGCACAAGTAAAAAATATCCAATAGCAAATTGATAAAAAAAAAAGCCGTAACACAATTTAAAAAGTATACGATATAAAAAACACGAATCAAATTATAATTTGTTGATTTTATTTTACATTTATTATTATCATTTAAATTGTACACGTTAATAAAAAATAATATTTAAAAAAGACGATTTTGTTTTGTTTTTATTTTCACATTACAAAAAAGCACAGAAAAATTATTAAAATCAAAGGCCCATGAATGTTCATATTTTATAGTTTTAGCGTGAAAACGGCCCCATCCAAAGGCATCTTTAGCTATAAGACAAGCACCTAATTGATATATTAAAAGAAGCAGGTGAAGAAATAGAATAAATTTTAGCAAAGTTATATACCAAATGTCTAAATGATAAAGATGTACCAGATGATTGCAGTATTATTATTAATATTTAAAAAAGGTGATAAAGAAGATATTAGAAATTACAGATCTATCAGTCTTTTATCAGTTTTATACAAAATTTTTACTAAGATAATTACAACTCGTCTACAGAAAACACTGTATTTCCACCAATCAAGAGAACAAGCTGGATTTAAAAGTGGTTTTAGTACAATAGATCATATCCAGGTATTGAGAGAAATTATAGAAAGGACAAATGAATATGAGTTGCCATTATGCTTAGGATTTGTAGACTATGAAAAGGCATTTGATTCTATAAACATTTCTTCAGTGATTAAAGCATTGGATCATCAAGGTGTAGATCCAGGATATTGTCATATTTTGAAGAATATTTATAAAAATGCAACAGCAACAATTAGATTACATAATGATAGTAGGAAAATCAACATTGAAAAGGGTGTAAGACAGGGTGACTCCATATCTCCAAAACTTTTTACAGCAGTGCTGCAAGAAGTATTTTGTGGATTAAAATGGGAAGCTAAAGGAATGAAAGTAAATGGAGATTATTTAAGTCATTTAGATTTTGCAGATGATGTAGTTGTTTTTGCAAATAATGCTTTAGAGCTACAGGAAATGTTGCAGGAGTTATCAGATGAAAGTAGGAAAGTAGGACTAAAGATAAATGTTAAAAAGACTAAAGTAATGTTTAATAGATTTTCTCAAAATATGAAAATAAAGATTGATTATGATGAGTTAGAAGAAGTTAACAGTTACAAATACCTTGGTCAGATTATTAATACAGATGAAAACATAATGGATGAAATTAATCATAGAATTAAACTTGGTTGGAGTGCTTTTGGTAGAAATAACTTGATACTAAAAGGAAATATGCCTATGTGTTTGAAAAGGAAGGTTTTTAATAAATGTGTTTTGCCAGTTCTTACTTATGGATCTGAGACTTGGACACTTAATAGAAGAGCAATACAGAGACTTCAGACCACTCAAAGAAGTATGGAGAGATGCATGTTGGGAGTAACAAGAAGGGATCGAAAATGCAATGTATGGGTAAGAGAACAAACAGGTGTTACTGACCTCATTGAAAAAATTAAAAGACTGAAGTGGAGTTGGGCTGGACATATTGTTAGAAGAGATGATAATAGATGGACAATTGAAATTTTAAACTGGATTCCAAGAGATTGTAAAAGACCCAGAAAGAGACCACATGTGAGATGGATGGATGAAATAAGAAAGTGTGCAGGGGTGATGTGGAGAAGAAAAGCTAAAGATAGGAAAAGATAAATTGAACTTGGAGAGACCTTCATCCTGCAGTGGATTGATAATGGTTGATGATGATGATGAATTCATAATTTCTTAAGATTGGAAGAATCAGGTTTAAAAAATGTATTATATATTAATATCTAGAAAAATAGTTAGACTACATTTCTACTGGTAAAAATTTCACATGCTATATAGATCTTTATATGATATTAATATGAAATAACATTGTATCAGGTGATCCTCTTCGCAACAATGTGAAAGTATGGATGTGTGCAAAACAAATGTAATTTCTCTTTTGACTTAAATTTCTCAAGCCTGATACTGCTAATTAATCTTATAGGAACTGTATACAGTATATACATTCTTCATTTATTTCATTGCATTGAATTTAGAGAATTATTAATATCTTACTATGTTTCTTTTAACAGATGTCCTTTAACAATGTTTATTCTTGTTCTTTTAATGATTATATATATATATATTAGTAGATAAGTGTGATTATTACATAGCACTTATCAAATTTTTTACCATGATAAAAATCAAAATGTGGTCATTTCAAAATAAGAAAAAAAAATCCACTGAAAAATCTCTAGGATAAAAAATCCCACGACATATACTGTTTCTTTAGAAAAAATTAACTGCAATAAAAATAAATTGGCTGAACGTTTATCAAATGTATATTTAAAAGCTAGATCAGTTGCCAAGGATATAGAGTCAAATAAATTCTTTAAAATTTATACAATTTAGCTTTATTAAGAGAAATGAAAACAAAAGTATATGATTTCTTGAGAAAAAATTAAAAAATAATAAAATGTCTAAACATTTATCGAATGCATATTCATAAACCAAGACTAAAACCTATTAGCAATAATCAAATTAAAATGCATGAATTTCAACAATTAACAATCTTATATTTATTGTTGTACAAAAGGATTACCAGCAAGAACTTGTATCATATGAAACTTCTTATAGAGTATGTTTCTGTGAATAAATTTTATGAAAATTCAAATGTTGCAATAGAAACAATTAATTAGTAACATACCATCTTTCCATAGCAATGAATGTTTTTACAGATCTTCAACTTTTGACAATATATTTCAAATATTAATATCAAATCTTATTGATTTTCTGCATCATCAAATTGATTTTCTAATATTAACTATCTTCAAAATTATCAACTTCATCTGCCATTTTAGACAAAGCTTCAGTTAGTGCTCAAAACTTTAAACTTTGTTCTGGAAATAAAAAAAATTTGTGCAGGCATCATCCAAATTTCTAAGGAAAAATGTGAATCATTATTTATATAATTGCAAAAACAAATATTTCTTGAATTTTCTTGTAAATATTCTAGTTTAAAAAAAAAGAAATAAGAAATGGTGATCATGCGATGTTTAGTAGTTTAAATATTCTAGTTCAACTAAAATTAAAAAAATATTTTTAAAAAGAAAATTACTGAGAAAGTAGTTCTGCATTATTTACAATTTAGTTTTAAAAAAAATAAATTTAAAAAAAAAATTTAAATGTAATTAATGAGTGGAATTTTAAATAGACAAATCTAATAATTTAATTTCTGAAATAGCCATGTAGCTGTCAGTTATCTAACTGTATCAAGTTTCAAGTATTCACATTTCAACATATTAGAACTAATATATGAATAAATTTTAAGCTGCTGCAGCCAGATGCTAATTAATTATAAGGAAGGTAATGAACATTATTGTAGACATTTAATGTAAAAATGAGCCCTGAAATAACATGTCAACATCAAATTTTGTATGAAAATCAAAAAAGGTAATACTGAAACATTACAAATATTGAAAGTGACATTTGGTGGAGATGCTATTAAAAAAAATTGTGTTTTAAGTGGCATAATAATTTAAAGATAACTGAAAAAATATGATGGATGACTTCAGAAATGAAGAGCCAAAAACAATGATGACTCATGTTAATATTAACAGACTATGAAATATAATACAGACTAATATAATTAAGTGTGAAATTAATAGGTGAAAAATTGCAGATTAATCGAGAACAAGCTAATTTTAACTGAAAAATTGGGCATGATAGAGATTGCTGCAAAGTTTGTGCCTCACATCTTAACTAGAAGCTGTATTGGCTTAAAGAAACAATTAATCTTTCTCCAAACATGCATCTATTTCTCAGCTATTTATGGATGATGAAACTTAGTGCTTCCAATATAACCCAGCAACAAAATGAGTATGCAGAAATCTTTCGAGTTCACCATGTCCTAAAAAACACTAAATATCACACTAATAATTTAATTCTATGATGTTTTTTTTTTTTTCTATTATAAAAGAATTCACAAACAATTTACTAAACAGAGGCAAACAGTCAATCAACAATTCTATTTAAACAAAACTGAACTATTGCCTGATAAATGGATGATTCATCATAATAGGCATAATGCATTCACAGTCTGGGACTTTTTAGATAAAAATAATTTACCCAATTATATCATTCTGCATGTTCATCTAATTTAGCTCATTGTGATTTCTGGTTATTTCAAAATTAAAACTATATTAAAGAAATGAAGATTTTCTATTGCAAAATTGATATTCAATAAAATGTAAAATGGTTACTCAACAGTATTCCAGAAATTGAGTTCTAACCCTGCTTCTAGAAATGGATATTTCATTTAAAGCAATAGTATCCATTACTATATAGATTCACACGTAAATTTTTTAATCATATTTTATAACTTAAAAAGGATTATTAATTTTAAAAAATAAATTTTTGCAACTGCATATGCAGCAAACAATAATAAAAGTTGTGGTTCTTTTACCATAATGCTTATTTAATAAAGTGTGGTCTTTAGACATACATGATGATGTACAAATGACATGATATTATATGAACGATATGTAATGTCGAAATAAACAATTTTTTAACAATTCAACAAAAACATTTCTCTAAGAAATTGTAGTCAGATGGTGCATGTGTTTGCAACATTATGATATTGGATATAAAAATGACAAGATATTAGATTATGCTGTTTTTTTGTTATCTTATTACAAGGATAAACATTAAATATAGAATATCAAACAGTTTGCATTTTTATATATCACATATAGTTAAATAATCGAAAATGATTATAAGTATTGACACAGCAAACTTGACTTAACTGATATTTTAAAAATTCAACATTTTCAGTTTTGTAGTTAAGTAGAAATAAAAGGTGGCTGCTAGAGGGTTGCATTAGATCCCAAGATTTAAGTGCAGTGCTCTCAGATCCAAGGCTCCTCACTGACGAAAGCCACAAGCTAGCAACTAGTCTGGGGATATTGGATGAGTAGGCACTAGATAGGGATTTTATGCACAAGCCTTCTGGCATCCATTGATTACTCTGGCTTGTACTAAATGGCACTACTGTATAGAGAGTTTTGCCTGTTTTAGCTTGAAAAAAAGTTTGCATCCTACTGTGATGAATCATCACTTAGCCTGAGACCATCATAGAAATCTGTTTGGCATGGTCATCTAATGTCCATTGATTTAATCCATGCTTACATTAAAAATTTACTAGAGGCCACTACTATCTAATGTAATTAAAAGTAAGACAGAAAGGAAAAATATGCTCCTTGACATATAGCACATTTTAATAAAAATATTCTGAAAATCAATTCTAAATAAAATATAAAAAATACATTTGTAATAAGTAATTTCTTGATAGTGCTCATAAATTTTGTCAAGTTGATTGTTTTGATGGGATATATTTAATAATGAAAAACTTCCATTATAAAAATTTACATTTCACAAACATGATTTTGTAGTGGATATATTATAGCAGTTTGAATATGGTTAAATAAAATTATGATTTTAGCAATGTTTCCTTACATTTTATTTTTTTTAAATCAAGTCGAATTCTCAATACATGGAATAAAAATATAGACAATCATATATATGAGTGAGTACATTCATCAAGTTAGTTTTTTTTTTTTTGCATTAAATTCAAATCTGAGAAAATGCATTTTTAAATTCTTTTATCTAATTGTGTAATATGTAACTTTTTTGTCATACTACAAATTATCAACTCTGAACATAACTTTAATTTTCTCAGCATTTTCTCTCCTTTCCATCATCTTGCTAATCACTTCTATTTTAACACTAAATCTTTATATACTCATTTCTTATAAACATATTTTTCGGCAGAAAATCTTTAATAGTTTAATTTTGGAAAACATCATTCTAAAAACGGTGATCAAAGTTAAGTTTGTATGCGACGAGTTTTAAAAAAAATCAACATACCTCACAAATATTCATCATCAGATCTTGTTTAATATGCCACATAATTAATAAGTACAGTATATCTTTCGAACGTAATCTACAAAAAAAAAAAAAAAAGGAAACTGACATCGGCAGCCATTTTGTATACAATTCTTCAGCTTTAATTGTAATTTTTAGGTAAGGTACAAATATCATAATTTTTTTTTACGGTTATTATTTAAAATCAAAATTATAGGGGGGGAAATATTTATTTTTTTTCTAACATTACGGTTCCATAGTTTTTGACGTTTGGAAGTTTTCCCCACACTCATCATTTAAACAAATCAGAACCAAATATTGACTAGGTTTGACTTTACATTACTTAGCTCCCGGTATTGTTTATAAGTTATTTTATAAAAAAATTGAACAACTAATGGAAATTGTAAGCTTTTAAAAAAAAAAAAAACATTACATTCTTTCCAACTTTTAATATAAAAATAAGAAGTGTTTTTGCCTAGCATCAGATTAAATAAAATGTCTTAATTTTCCCTGTATGCGTGAGTATACATACACACGATTGTGAATATTTAATATACATAATTTATTTATTATTAGTTTTAGGACAATAAGACATTAAAGTTTATTTCGTTGATTTTTTTTACCTTTAATAGATGAGTTTAACATATATCTATCAAATCAATAAAAGAATTAAACTCAGTTGAAAATAAATATAGCAAAGTTGCTCAAATTAATACTTACGAGATGGTTTTATCCTTCGTAATTAATTTTTTTAGTTCTATTTAAATTCGGGGGAAAAAATTATCTTAATAATTTAATGGTAGAATTTTTTTTTTGTTTAAATAATCCGGATTTAATGTATTACTGAGAAGTGACGGAAATTTCAGAGGTAAAAAAAATTAACGTTAAAACACATTTCACAAGTATTATTTAATTTTAAAATAAATGCGGCTACATGTGTAATGTTAGTACTCAAAAATAGATAATACTATAATGAAGTATAAACAAACTTGGTATAAGTCTAGGCTTTATTAATCATGTCTATTTACGCCTAGAAAATACAAGGTGCCTTATTAGTAGCCCAGGGCTACCTAAAATTAACAATTTGATACATTTATATAATAGAAAAAATCAAACACATACTTACAGCAAAATACATCTTTACGTTTTTTGTTACATTCGATCCATTTCCATCGTATTCTCTTGAAAAGACATCGAAGTCCAATTGGCCCCCCCTAAGTTTTTTAAAGGCAGTTTCAACCCGAGAATTCACTTCCGCTAGACAAATATAGGCGATAAATTGCTCCTTATTTTACGCGATTGCGTACCAAAAAAAATGGTTCATAAGTCCTTTAATAAAATGAGGGAGAAAAAATGGTTTAATTGTAAAATGTTTTATGAAATTTGAGAATGTAACTGCCTTCGTTGTTTTATTCTGTAGTTCAGAGTTTCAGATTTTAAAGTAAATTATGTTAAATAAACTACCAATGATGATGATTAAATATCATCACGCCAACCTCAATTTGCTCCCGATAATAAAAATTAACATACTACTACTTTATTATTTCAAATTATTTCTTCCTTTTATCTTTTCTATATAATTCCAGAAAATTAGTAATATTTCATCAATTATTTTTGTAAGAATAGCATACTTTATTCTAGTTTGTAAACCTACAGATTTAAATCAGTTCTCTGAAATTACTGCAATGAATAATGTAAGGGATTTGAACTTAGACTTCCACTCAACTCTCCATGCCATCTCATATCGCTGACCCACCTGATCATACACATGTTAAAAACATAAATAATTACCAATATACGTATTTCATGCTAAACCAGCAATCATCAGTTGGTCCAGATTACTATCCTCGGACTATATACAATTAATGATCAGCTTATATCAAGATAGCCAATCCTCATACTTTAATAGACAGGCTTCAAACTACTCCAACACACAACTCTTCAGCCATCCATTTCATTGAAAATCTGATGATGGAACGTTCAAAGCCCACGTTAGTGCCAAGGTTGTTTTTCGCCTAAGTTTTCCATATGTATATAATTACATATATTTAATAATATGAAAATATAACTATACCTACTTTTATTAAATATAAATGTAATTATACAAAAAAGACTTCCAAATAAATTTATTCCTTAATTTTAATTTATATATTTATAATGCATTTCGAGATGTGTTTGAATACTATTTTTATGGTCTGATTTAGACGTTTCTAAATAAATCTCATCAGCATATTTATTGGAATGATAAACTTTACGAAAACATGATATATACTACTATTAATTTAAGCAAATTTATTTCTTAGATTTGATTATATATACATTAATTTATATTTAAGACCACTACTTTTTTATATTAAAATGGTAACCCTCTGATGATGAAAGGATTTCAATACGTGTAAATTTGAAAAATAATTTGCAATGGCTATCAGAATTCCAGGTAAAGGTCAAAAATAGATTGCAATTCTTAAAAACTTGATAATTTGTTGATGTTCAAATAATTTTGAGTGGTAAGCTGAATCACTTTATTGTGGAAGCAATAATTTAAGTTAGTTTTTAATAAAATTTAACAAATGTTATAAAATCATAATGAATTGATGGAAAAAGTTTAAAAAGAAACACATTTTCAAAGTACACATAAAATTAAAAAATTCATAAGTAGATGGTAAATAAAAATTGCTTTATTTGCACTACACTAATTATTATGTATGAACTCCCAGCAGATTTAGTTATATCTAAATTCAAGAAATGAGGTAAATTTATGTATAAAGAAATTAAAAAAATGTAAGGAAAAACATAATAAACTTAACTATTTTTCATAATCAAATGAGAATATAAGGAATTCAATAAAAGAATATAAACTATTATCCTTCCCAAATAGACTTTTCATAATGTTTTATTTAATTCTTCTGTAATAGTTTTGACTTGCTTAGCAGTCTTCTTCATATCTAAAAAACAATTGTATTACATTATTTCATTAAATTATTATTAAAGAAATATTTATTATTCTTATTATATCAAAATAATTCTATACTTCATTTGCATCATAATAAATTGATGAAAATATTTAATGTATACAATTCTCTGGAATGGTGAATTATTATTGATAACATTTCAAAAGAAGATGTGGATCTTCCAATTCCTCATAATTATAAAAATAGCTGTCTGGGCTTAAATCCATACAACTACTTGGCTGACAAATAAAAGAGACACTTGTTTTGTTTCTAAATATACTCAAAATATAAAAGCTATTATTGGGTACTAGAGCAAAGTAGTTTAGTCTTAAAACCGTCAATAATAATTGATGAGTTTCTATCAATATTACTCTAAATATATATTTTAGTTATTGCATACTGCTGTGTCCCAGCTATGACTGAGCAAACTGCAAATCTGAATAATTATTTTAAAGTAAAACAAATCAATTAATTAATATTTGATCTTTTATTATTGTATAGTAATTACAAAACATAATAATTATGAGTAAATAATTAATATTCCCTTCACCAACCCAATATATATATATATATAGGCTCAATGAATTACTATCCAATCTTCCCTCAATCTATAATAGTACAGTAAAACACACAGTACTCTAGTCAGCTGGATTCACCTACAGGCGTCGAAACTCTCGGATCACAGTCATAAAAAAGTACAGCACTCAAGCAAAGCCACAGAAAAAAGACCTCTAGAGTTATTTTTCCTGATCTTATATATTCCCACATTCGAAGTCCTGTTCTCATCTCTTCCCTTCTGGAGTATTAACACCACTGCTCCCTTATTTCCCAGACGTGCAAAATGGATTTTTTTGGTTATCAGTTTTTTGCTAATCCAGTCTGGTAAAACAACGCATCCTTAATTATTTAATTTAGTTAATAGTTTGGTGTTATTAATTATTTGTAGGGTGTACAGTTTGATTTAATTACCTTTATTTCACTTTAATACTTTGAACTCTATATAGATTTCCCCCCATTTATATAACTGCTAAATATTTATTACTTAATGTATGTGTGTGCCTTTACTGGCTCTAATTTACATATATATATATAACACATACAATAGCCTCACACTTTGTTTACATTCATAAATTTAATTTATGTACATGCATGCATATACATATTTTTTTACTATTATTATAACATTTTAAATAGGTATAATATTTTTGATAAAAACATTTAATATGTATAAGCAACATATAAACCTATATTTAACATATAAATATATATAGAATATGTTTTTAAAATATTTTATAAAATAATAGTAAAAGTATATTTAGGTGTATATGTAGATATTATAAGTGAAATATTTACCTAAAAAAAAAAATTAAATTAGACCTGAAGATGATTACTAGAGTATTTAAACTGTTGTAAGCAATAAAATAAATGATTGTAAAAAGAACATTAAGATGGGTGTAGTTTTTTTTATAGATTTGATATAAAGCACTAGATTAATCTTCAAAATCAGACTCCTTGATCTTACTGCAACTTGGCATGTCTTTCACTACCTCTCTTCTGATTCTTTAAATACAGAAAATAATTTTCATTACAACTTTTATAGCTTATCCTATCTTTGAATTCTGGAATACAAATTAACTAATAGGATAATTTTATAAACAATTTAATCCAATTATATTTTTTAAGTAAAAATTCAAAAAATATTTTAATTAGTTTTGGAAATATTTTATTTACATTGAAAAACATTTTAATTGAATTTGCTTTTATAAAATTTATTTCTGTTTTATAAATCTCATATATCAGCAATTTAATCTAAAATATAAAAAAAAGTAAAAAAGAAAGAATTTAGAAACAGATTTAAAAGCTTTGCATATAGAAAAACTGCATCTTTTGACTATAAAAGAATTAAATGGAAATAGAATTACCCATTAAAAAAAGTAATTTTATATATAGTAATTTAATAACTATTTTGATTATAAGCTTCAATATTTTTTTTATGATTATGAAATCTTAGAAATACTGTTTGCTGAAGTAAAATGCTCAATTTTATGGGGGGGGGGGGGCACCATGAAAAATTGCATTATAATTCATACAGTTAAAGCTAGTAATCAAATGCTCTCAACATTCAATGCACTTTTATTGATGTACAAAAACAAAATGATAAAATTTATAAAATTATACTTATTTTCTTATGAATTATTTACTATAAACTTTCTACTAAAATTTTTGGTTGTAATGAAAACTGAATTCTGCTCACCAGAAAAGAAATAGGTTGACTAATGTGGATAAACAACAAAATAATGTAATAAAAATGATTTTTTTGTGTGCATTTAGTTATTAAAAGTTATAAAAAGCTATTGCTTCAATACATACCTATTATTAATGTTAGTGCAATAATAAATGAATATATTCAAAAGTTAAATGCTCCTAGATTGATATCCAGCTAAAGAAAATTTAAAAAAATCTGTTTTTCCATTTTGCAGACTTTACAGTTATTTTGTATACGTTTTAAATATATCCAAAAATTTAAGTCTTCTATTATCAAAAAAAAATTACAGAAATCTAACTTCACTGATAAAGTTGCAAAAAGTTAACTCAAAAATTTAAATATATAAAAAAAAACTTAAACCAGATAGTATACCAAAGATAAACTATTTTTGGAAAATTATATTTCAATTGATTTTTATATAATTTTTTATGTAGTAATTTGGGAAATGCTAGTAATATTAATACATATTTATTGTTTTTCTAAATAATTTAAATGTTTAACTTTTATTATAGTAATTATGTTTTGGTTAACAAAAAACTAAAATATTTTTTTTTGCCTACCTAATTTTTTTTTATTTTTGATGCTGACTTTTTTTTTTTTATAAAGGATGATGATAAAAAGAAATTTTAATATTTTTTAGATGGTTCATGGAACTCAAAAGATTGAATGCTACTAATCTATACCAAAGAATTTCAGTTTCTCCAGTTCTTTTAACAACTTGAGAAATATATACTGGAAAAAGTTAAATTTCAAAAAAGTAAATAGTATTTATCTAAATCATCTTAAATTTTAGATGAGTAATTTTTTTAACAACAGCTGATGGTTTAAAACTAAAAGATTGATTTTATGTACTCTTTTATAAATGTTGATATATATATATACTTTGATGTCACATCAAAGAAGTTAAAGAATTCCAATAAATCCAATAAAAATAATTATATACCCATTCCTAATAATTATTTGTCAATCTTAATTTTTTTTTTCTAATCAGACATAAAGTAACTATTCCAATTTAGATTTTTAAAAAAGTCAAATAATCCATAGCAACTAGCCATAATGTTAATAATTTTTATTAGTCATTCATTAGACTAGAGATTATCCAATAATAAATAATATTTATGTATTGTAATTTTCACTCCACCATTCTCATACAAGTTAGGGACTGATTTATATCCACTTTTAACATCTTGTGGAGAGATGTAATCGTAAACCTATAATCAAAGACATGTGAAAACAATCTATGATCTAATGATATTTCCTAGCTTTTGGTTTTTTCTCTTTTAAACACTGTTCATTCCTTTGAAAATGTTGTGCAAAGAATGCAACAAAATGAAACATGGAATTTTTTAGGATTGAAAACATAACTAAATATCCTTTCATTAATGTAAATGTTAAATTTTACCAAATATAATAAAGCGTAAATAAATATATATTTTTAGAATACAAAAAGATCTTTGGTTCTATTTTCAACTCTAAAGAAATACAAATGTTTTGCAACGTATATAATAATATGAAGCAGCAGATAAAAGAATCATGATTCATTAATCATGTACACTCAGTAATGAAAAGGAAGTCTAATAATATTCACTTGAATGCATTTTATAACATTCACAATTAAATGTAGAAAATTATATTTTCTCTTTTATTCTGAATTAACATTTGCTTTAAAAAGAGTGCTCACCACTGAAATGCATAAAGATTTTAATAATGCATAAAGATTTTAATATTCTTAATATTTTTTTCTGCATAAAAAACATTGGGTTCTAATCTTATAGCTAAAGACGCCGCTCTATGGCGCCGTTTTCGTGCTAAAACACATAAAAATGCCGTTTACCACGGTGGATATGTTCGAACCCGTGTTTTCTATAATACAACTTTTTTGTTGTGCTACAGATTGCAGGCCGCTATGCCGCGTCGCAGTACAGCATGTATATCTCATCGCAGCAAATAAATTTGGCGAATTCGCACAGTTTATAAAATTGTTACGGCTTGGTGAGAGGGTGGGTATATTTGAAGTGGATGGAAATGTTGTTTTGATTGAATTTTTTTTTTTTAAAGTATTGAAATGTTCAAATTTTCTAAAGTAATAATTATCAGACTTTTTACACCGTACTGTATTGAAGTTTTAAGTGGGAAAATGTTGACAAGATGTACGTGTAAAGTGACTTGGAATTAGGTAACGCGTCAAGTAACGTACTGATCGTAACATTCCACAAGACAAACAATATTCTACCTTGTGTTTATTTTTGAAGTAAAAAATAGCGGAAACACAAAAATATCCAGTAAGAACAGTACAATTCTACACTCTTTTTTTAAATTTCATAAAAAGCATATATTATAAACATGGTTAATAAGTAAAGAAGACATTTTATATATATATTTGTTGTTGTTTAAAAACTTTTACTTTCTTTTCTCCGACTACTGTTATACTTTGTTGAATATATTTTACGTTTATTGTTATCATTTATTTTATATATGTTAATAAAAAATAAGTATTTACAAAAAGTACGATGTTGATATTTTTTATTTTAGCATTACAAACAACAGAACCCTAAAACTAACCCTTAACCTAAACCTACTTTTACTTTTTGTTGTCATTCTATTTGAAGTAAAAAATAGCAGTAATATCTGTTGGTCTGTAAAAAATAAAAATGTTAAACGAAGACTAAAAAAGTAAAAAAATAGCGGTAACATAATAATATCTGTTTGTAAAAATTAAAATTTAAAAGGAAGACTAAGAAATTTTAGTTTTTATTCCGATAATGAGTTTTTAAACAACAAAAAAAAAAAAAGCCATAACCCCACTAAAAAAATATCCGATAGAAAATTGTTTTTTTCTAATAAAGCAAAATAAAAAACACGAATCAAATTGTAATTTGTTGATTTTATTTTACATTTACTGTTATCATTTAATTTGTATATGTTAATAAAAAATAATATTTAAAAAAGACGATTTTTTTTTTTTTCGCATTATAAAAAACACTTCAAAATGATTAATATTTTATGTGATGTGATGTACTGTAGCTACTCCTTAAATGAAATCAAGAATCTCTCAGCAATTATACCAAGAAAAACTTGTTAGCTACTTAATTTTACATTCCCCAGTCTAATTTTTCCCATATTCTGCTCCATCCCATTTCCACGACATAATCTTTGTCAACTCTACAGCCTTTATATCTAAATCCCCCCCCCCTTTTTTTTTTTCCAAAACCCAGCATAAAAACCAATAATCTACTTTCTGTATAATCACTTTTTTCATATTTATTTTCCCATAACTTCATTATATGTGCCCTTTCTGTTTTCAAGCATTTACATTCAATTAACAAATGCCTAATATTTTCTATTCCTTCCTTACATAATTTACAGACTAAATCACCCATATTTTTCCATTTACATGTATATTCTCTTGTTGCTAAAGATCCTGTTCGAGCCTTAAACAATAAACTACTTTCCTTACTATTATCATAAATTAACTCACACCTAATATTCTGTTTATTTCTATATATATTTAAACTCTTTTTACTCTCCATACTAGTTCTCCATCTCTCTAACTCCCTATTCTTTATTAGTAAATCTATTCTTTTATCCCATTCCTTACCACTATAACACTCAACAATCCTCCTAACACAATCATCCCATCTTTTATACAAATATACAGATATAAATTCTTTATCCAAATCTTTTGCATACCGTATTACCTTTCTCACCCATCTTGTTACCTGCCCTTTACTCATAACCCAATTAAATACTATTTTAGCTATTCTTTTATTATCCATAAACTGCAATCTACCAAACATTTTCATTTTACTTTTTGCATCTCTCATATGAAAACTTGACCATCCCATTTCTCCTTGAATTGCCTCCCTTGCTGTCCATACATCTGCATCCAATGCATGTCTTCCTACTTCCCTTTGAACTTTTTCTAAGTAATTTAATACCCCATTACTAACATATAATGCATCATTACCATATGTTAACCCTGCTACTGCAACTCCTTTCCATATAATTCTAGCTACATCATATTTATTATATGAAAACACTGTTAATTTCTTTATCAATCCCTTTCTTTTCTTTGCTTCATTTATCAATTTTTTCTCCCATTCATCCAAATAATTTTTCTGATTACTTAAAATAATTCCCAAATAACTATATCTATTCACCACACTTAACTTAATATCCCCCAACAAAAATTCTACATCTTCTCTTTCCCCAGTATTAACCATCATTATATTTGATTTTTCTTCACTAAATTTAATCCCCATCTCTTTACCCACCCTTGCACATGTTCTCAACATAACTTCCATATCTTCTCTTCTTTCTGCACACAAAAAAATATCATCTGCAAAAAAAAAAGACCTGACAAAATATATACTCCCTTACTACCTATTAACGGTATCTCTATCCCTCTTCCTAATCTTTCTATTGCTCTTTCCATTTCACTCAAATACAATACAAACAAAATAGGTGACAAAGGACATCCTTGCCTTAGTCCCACCCCATTTTTAACTTTAACTGATTCTATATTCCCTAATTGATATATATAATAATTATTTTCATATAATTTCTTTATAATATCTACTAAAGCTCCATCCATTCCCAAATTTACTAAACTTATCCATAATCTATTTCTATTTACTCTATCATATGCCTTCTCTATATCTATAAAACTCATATATAACTGTTTACCTGAATTCCTACTCATATCCATAAGTTGTGTAACTACAAATAAACTATCTCCTATATGCCTATCTAATCTAAAACCTCCTTGCATTTCCCCCACTACATTATTCCCTTCCATCCATTTTACAACTCTTCTAGCCACCATATATGAAAAAACTTTATATAAAACTGATGTTACCACTATCGGTCTATAATTATTTAACTTTCTATGATCCTTACCCTTTCCTTTAAATAATAATCTTACTCTTGTATTACTCCAACTACTTGGAAAAACTCTATTCTGTGCCATCTTATTAAAACAAGATAATAACTTTACTTTTGTTCTATATCCTAAATTCATTACCATCTCTGTTGCCCATCCATCTAAACCTCTTGCCTTTCCACTTTTCAATTTCTTTTCTACCTCATTCAATTCATTTTCTGAAAACCTAATATTCCCATTACTATATACTTTCATGTTTTCTATCACTCTATCCTTCACATCTAACATCTTTTCTATATTCATTACATATCTATTTAAGATTCTCTCTAAATCTTCTCTAGAGCTACACTCTATTCCCTCATCATCTAGTAATACTATCTCTCTCTCCCCTACATTTCTCCTTTTAATATAATTCCAAAATTTTTTACTCCCATCTCTTCCACTTTTATTAATATCCTCCAACAATTTATTATTCAATTTCATTCTCTCTCTATAATTATCTATTTTAGCCAACTTCTTCTTTTCTAAGTACTTTTCCCATTTAACATTAATATCTTTTTCACTTTCCTTGTTCTTAATAGCACACTTATATTCTCTACATGCTTCTTTCCTCTCTTTTACACTTTTACTCATTCTCATTTTTTTATTACTTTTATTCTTCTGAATATTCTCACCTAAAATCCTATTTGCCACTTTTTCTACTTCATTACACCAATCCTTATACTCATCCCCAACCCACTCTTCCATGATTTCTTCAACTTGTATTTTATACTCTTCCAACTTATCATTCACTCTCCATCCACCTCTTTCACTATTATTTCTACTTTTATTTCTATTCTCCATCACATTACTAACCATTTCAATTACAATAAAGTTATGATCACTAGTACATACTTTTCTTCATTATCAAACACCTTAATTTTTCATATTTTATTCATTCCCTCTTTCTCTACCAATACATAATCTAATGTATGAAATACATTATTTCTAGACCATGTATATTATCCCTCATAAATATTTAATAAATTTCCAATACTCAAATTCACTTTCTGACAAAATTCCTTCAAAAACTGTCCATTTTTATTATCTACATCATCAATTTCTTCAATATGTCCATTCATATCCCCTATAAACATTATTCTCTTCCCCTTTTCTTTAAAACTTTGTATATCCTTAACTAGACATTCATATATGTTACTATTCCACTCCATTATAATTTGACTACCTCCAGTGGCTATATAAACTATAGCCACCATCCATTCTTGTCTACCCAACCTTAATTCAAACCACAAATGTTCTTGACATTTAACAATATTTAAATATTTTTTTGATATAACACCTATACCACCACCCCTTTTTTCTTTTTCTTTTCTATTTATACCCTGCCAAACCAACTGCTTCAAAATAGGTTCTTCTTCTTCTCTTAGATGTGTTTCCACTACTGCTAATACCTCAAGCTCTTCATTTTCAATTGTTTTATTTAATTCCATCCATTTTTCTGGTCTCCTACCACCGTGCATATTCAAAAACCCAATTTTAACAATTTCTTCTTTCCTAATTACTCTTTTATAAATTCTTTTATAGTTTTAGCGAGAAAACAGCGCCATCGAATGGCGTCTTTATCTATAATACTAGCACCAAACATTAACATAATTACATAAAGATTATACAAGGTCATTTTCCTTTTAAAAATAAGATTAAACAAATATTGTACATTACATAAAGGAATATGAAAATGTTTTGGAAACAGCAGTAAGTAGCAAAAAAAAAAAAAATTGAATTGTTGCCAAATTATCAAAATTAAAAAATTTGCTGAGATGACTGAATAAGACAAGAAGAGATGATACAAAAAATTATAAACAATAAAATTTTGGAAGAGATCTATTTTGATGAAAAAAAAAAGATTGACAAAATACAATGTAAAGGAAAGACTTATGACATCTTTGTGGTATATTTGAAACAATTTGCTCTGCAAAAACTATTAAGAAAATGGTATTTAAAATGATTATAACTGAATTATCTAAAAACATGTAGGATAAACAAAAAATTCATTTAAGCAGCAATTTAATTAAAAAGGAAAATATATTTCTTTTAGCTATTTATGTAAAACTATATTATTATCAGTTACAAATCATTTTATTTTTTTCAAGAATTTCTGTTAAGCCACAATTACTATATAAAATTGAGACATGAATTCTCTACTAACATAACATAAGGACAGTGGAAATTTTTATCTAGATTTGATCCATAATATTCTGAAAATATAATAATAAGATCAATCAGTATATTTTTCAGCCAATCAGATGAGATGATATTAATTTTATAACTGGAAGGTATGAGTAGCAATCTGTTTCCTAAAAAAAAAGTAAGATTAATTTAAATTATATTAATAGAATTATTTCAAAAGGACTCCAAAGATTCAGTATTGATTTTTTTTTCATGAAAAAATATATGGAGAACTACAATTAGATAAGATATGAACCCATAGAAAATTAAAAACAGCACAACACTAAAATAAGCAATCTAAAGATTCATTATATAATATGTGTATTCATGATTCAAAATCGTTATAAAATTCATTTTTAACTTTTTGCTTTTGCTCCTGTTTTTTTTCTTCTGGAGTTAGATACTAATTTACAAATAGCTTCTAGTGGTGATGATATTATAAATACAGGTGTACAAATGAGTTTATTATTAACTAAGAAAATCTATGATTCTTGTCTGAATCTTAAAAAAGAGTAAATTTTTGATCACTTTCTAACTTTTTATTATTAAATTTTTATGCATAAATGATAAAACTTATTGATTATTATTAATAGCAGTTTTTTATATATACAAATATAAATATTTCATTGCTTCATTCAAATCCAAATTCTAGGAAGAAAGTATTCATTTAGGAGATCTTTGTGAAAATTATTAGATTATTAATTTGTTTTCAAGTATTTATTGATAAGATAAAACAACAACAATGAATAATATTTCTGTAGTCTAATTTTTACTACACCACTCTTACACAAGTTAAGGGTTTCTATCCACTTTTACACATCTTGCGGAGAGATGTAATCATAAACATATGATCAAAGACATGGTCTATGATTCCAAAGATGCACATTTCATACTGAATCAACACTCATCATTGGCCCAGACTACAATCTCTTACATTTATCTTATGATTGTTCATAGATAGCAAATTATTACACTTTAATTGATAAGTGTCAAATGTGCTCATTTGACACAAATCGCATAGTGAAAATATATTAATAATTTTTATTAGTCATTCATTAGACTAGATATTATCCAATAATGAATAATATTTCTATAGTATAATTTTAGTAACTGAATTAGACAATTTGTACATGCATGAACAATAGGTATACATTGAATACAAAAGTATATACAATATATAAATGTATCAATTTCTTTTACAAACTATTTTAAAATGTAATTATTAATATTATATTGATAAAATTTAATATATTTTTATTATTAAAAGTAGTTTCATTTTTTGAAAACTAAATTCCAAATAGTTTATCAGAATAATTCATTTTCATGTAATTATCAATATTACACATATTCTGAAAGAATTCATTTTAATATCCTCTCACATGAATTCTTTGTGCTTTTATATATATAATATTCTTTAAATATAGCTATTAAAAAACTGTCATATCACTATTTTAAAAATTCCATTTTAAAGAAAAATAAATTATCTATAACATAACATATCATACTCTTGCAAAGTGCATACCATTTCATTGCTATCCTACTAAAAGATATGAAAAATTTAAATATTTAATATTTATAGTTTGTCAGCAACTGGGAGTGGGGTAGTTAAGTTTTACAATTTGATGTCTAAGGAATACAAAATAAGATGCGTCAGATAGGACAAGCTGCAATATAATTTTGAATGAAAGGTGATACTATATACTGATATTACATCAACAAGCCATGATTAAATAAAAAATAATAATTTACAATAAAGAAAAACTATAAAAACATATGTTATTGCTAATATTGGAATTTGTAATATAATGAAAAAATAATGAGCTGATATAATGAGAATAAATATTTCCTTCAAGATCAAAGGAATTTCTTTCTTTTAAAATAAAATATAAAACAACAAAAAAAAAAAGAATTGCAAATATAGGTTAAGTAAAGTACAAAGACAGTCAGACAACATATAAACTAAAGATTTTTATAGCATATTATTAGATATTAATGAGTTATCATGTAAGGTGGGTAGAATAAAGAAAGTGGTAATAGTATTTACAATTTGGTTGGGAAAATTTTCATAAAGAATGGTTGAAGTTATTACATAAAAAACAATACCAAGAACCTGCAGAAGTTTGCACTAAGCAATATGTAGTCGACTATATATATTTTTAGGTTTTCAATACAAATAAATTGTGGTGAGATAGAAATATACAGACATATATATGAAATAAATAATAGTTGAATTAAAAGATATTCATCATACTGAAATTTTTGAGATATATGGTCTGTTTCATTAAATAGGGCAACGTACTGTCTTATTTGAAAGATAAATAGATGAAATAATGAAGAAAATTTTGTTTTTTATCATTACAACACACAATTATTGATAAATTACTATTACTGTATTATTCTATGAAAGAAATTAAAATCATTCATTTTAATCATTAAGATTTTTGGAACGCCATAATGTTTTTAACCAATTTTTAGCACTACTGAGATTTGAAATCAAAGTATATATTATTCTAAGCAGTATTTAGAATCTTGTTAATAACTGCATCATGAGATTTGCCATAGAATTCTGTTAGAAGAAATTTAATATTAGTAGTTTGACTCATCTGGAATAAAATAGTATGGGCATCTGATAGCAAAGACACTATTGGGGAGCTGAAAATTATTAGTCAGAAAGTATAGTGCAATAGCAATTTTTTAGTATAATTACTGGTATTTTCTGAAGATGAATGAATAATGGATATCAATGTATCATGTTACCAAGAGTGATTTAGTGATATTAGTAATAATAGTCACACTTTATATTAGAAATTTTTAGAACAAATGTAATTTAACTTATTCAGTCTTCACTTGTTAAATATACCAATTTTGAACTGACATATTTAAAGCAGAGTCTCATGGTCATGAATAATGGTGCTGATTATATCATAACATTTATATAAATCATTAGATAATCCATTTTCTGAATAGATGTAAATAATTTTGAGATTCTTTTTATGCTATTGAGTTAATTTTCAGAAAATGTCAATAAATTATGAAATTATTTATGACACTTCATCAATAGACTTTATCAGTTATGTCTGGCATGGCATGCTTGTTTCAGAAATGAATAAAAAGATCTGTTATCTTTTAATATTTTCATATTTACTTGTGCCATCAGCAAATTTATTCTATTGTAAGATTTATTGATAAAAGTAAGTGTGGGTTTTACTGCTTTTAGAAAACTGTATATCTCCAATTGATGAGGAAAACATGTTGCTCAACAGCTCTATCGTAATCTACAAATGTTGTCAGAGAAAGTAGTACCACAAGACACTTAGTTTATGGCAATATAAAATCAACATTTATTACTATTTCATTTAGAACAAATATTAATGTTCAAAAAATATGTTGAGAGAACGTTTTAATTTATTTATAAGGTCATTTGTTTTTGTTCTTGCTGTTTCTTGAGGTAATATTTATATAGATACATTTTATAATGTAATGCATCAATCTGTCAAGCCTATAATCTGGATTTGAATATGGGCCAAATTTAATTTTTAAAAATTTTTTATCTTTTAAATAGGCTTAGAACTTTTTTTCAATTAACTGCCTCATAGTAAATGCATCCAAATATACAATATTAACCAATAAATGGGATTTAGATATTCATAGGTAGAGGGCAAACAATTGTTCAAACTTAATAAGAAATACCTTCTTTTCTGATTTATTTGTAAGAAATTTTTGGAGATATTTTTGCTCTAAAATAGGTAATTAATGTTTGTTGTACCTTTCTTTTCTTTTATAGTATCAACTTGTAAGATTAAAACAGGCAAAACTCTGTATACATATTGCCACTCAGTGCAAGCCAGAGTAACCAATGGATGCCAGAAGGCTTGTGTATAAAATCCCCATCTAATGCCTACTCATCCAATTTCCCCAAACTAGTTTTTGGCTTGTAGCCTTCATCAATGAGGAGCCTTGGATCTGAGAGCACTGCACCTAGATCTTAGGATCTAATGCAACCCTCCAGCAACCATCTTTTATCTCTACTTAACTACAAAACTACGAGTCTTAAATCGAAAACACTACATTCTCAATCCATGCTCATTAAACCTTAAAACATCACATGATCACTATCTTTTATGCTTGCTCGTAACTGTTGTTATAATAGGCAAAACTATCTCCATACAGTAGTGCCACTCTAAGCAAGACAGAGTAATCAATGGATGCCAGAAGGCTTGTGCATAAAATCCCTATCTAGTGCCTACTCATCCAATATCCCCAAACTAGTTTCTGACTTATGACTATTTGAGCTATTGAGCTTAAATTGAAAATATCTGTGTTTTCAATTTTATTCTCATAGTTTAGTAGTTATGTAGAGTTAAAAAGGTGGCTGCTGGAGGGTTGCATTAGATCCTAAGATCTAGGTGCAGTGCTCTCAGATACAAGGCTCCTCACTGATGAAGGCCATAAACCAGAAACTAGTTTGGGGATATTGGATGAGTAGGCACTAGATAGGGATTTTATGCACAAGCCTTCTGGCATCCATTGATTACTGTTTTGCTTAGAATGGCACTACTGTATGGAGAGAGTTTTTCTCATTAGCTTATATAGTCTTATAGGTCTAAATTCGGCTAAGTATTTATATATTTTGGTGTCGTTGGTTCTTTAATAACCATGGCCACCACTATTCTACCAGTTATAAGCAAGCATAAGAAGTGGTGATCATGTGATGTTTATCAACTTGAAAGCTAGTCACTATTTTAGATTAAAAACATTCCCAGAGCAATTTTAACTTTAGCTCATTTTACAATGCTTGTTATTATAATAGTTAGGGTTTCTATAATCTATCATTTAAATAGTCTGACAAATATTATACAATACATAATAAATTTACTAAAATCTCATGAATATCATATATGCTTCCAAGAATAATGATTTTCATATCACTGTAATGCTTAAGTAGTCAGGATTTTGTCTTCATCTATAAAGATTAGGATTTAAAATTAGGTTTAAAATATTAGGGACATTTAAATTTCAAGATCTTAGCTTGAAAAGTATAAAGGAACAAAATTTATTGCTAGATATATAAAAGCATTTGTTCCAATTTGAATCCTCACTGTTGAAAACAAATACCAGAAATCCATCTAGAGATAGGGATTTTATAGCCTTATGTCATCTGTTTTTCATTGATTATTCAAATTTACAGTAGATAATTCTAGAGTAGAATGAAGATGATTGTTCTTGAAATAATTTTTTCCCATTAAAATTTCCAGAACTGGCCTTATAATAAGTAATTTTAATTAGATAGTAATTCAGCTATGTATTGTACAATAGCTTTTAAAATAAATAAACCTTTGAAATCTTAGTTTAAAATAATCCAGTGGTTTATTGCTTAAGAGATCACAAGCAGTTCAAGAATAAGAAATGACAGGCCTTTAACTCTTAATTCCATCACACTCCCTCAGAGTTTAACTGTGTAGAACAATCTTACAGTTCAATGTTAAATATTATTTTTGAACCGACTTCTTTTCTCAAAGGAAAATAGTAATCCACATAGTAAAATATGCCCTGATGATTACTTCACAATAACTATATCTAATGCTTACTTTTATCTTTAAATATAGATCTAAATGGATACTTCGTTTGTATTGTAGAGTTAGAAAGATGAGTAACATAGTTGGTTTTTGATCATAGGTATAATTTAGTTAAGCATCACAATAATTTAAAACTCAATTTAGCAGTTTAGTACACATTTACACACAAAGACACATTCACTGATTTGTGTATGTTGGCGTGAGAGATAAAAATTGCAAATAGCAAGTTTAAACAATACATTAAAAACTCATGTCATTCAAAATTTTCAATATTCTTATTAAATAAATTTAATGAAGTTTAGGAAAAATCATGTTTTAATTAAATGATTTGATTATATATGTTTCTGAAAAGCATGTAATAATTATTAGAGTCATTTTAATTAAATGATCTTTGTAACTATGCTTTTTGGAAGGACAGTATAATTATTTTAATCACTATTTGTATATGTACTTGATAAATGACCTATACTTGATAAATTCCAATCCCAGGTGAAAAACAGGATAATTAGTATAAAAATTATATAAAGGCAAAAAATAATTAGTTTTTATTCTTATGCTTTTAATTCTTTTTCACTCAAGTTACCAGTTTTAAAAAATCATCAAAATACCTTGATTTTCTGAATTTTTTCTGTTTATACAGAGATAGCTTAGAAAAGAGCTTTGTAAAATGCCAGTAAAAATCTAATACTAATAAAATTATTGCTTAGCCATAAAAGTATAGATAAAAAATCTTTAAGATCTCTCATAGATTGTCTGTCAGCCAAAGTAATATTATCTTTTATGCTTGCTGATTGTGAATTATCTCCAAATACAAGGAACCACTAAGAAAGAAAATGTACCCAACTATGATATTTATTACCTTTCATGAAAATGATAACATTGTCAACAATGCTTAATAGTGCATACTTAGATAATTCATATTGACTGAAAAATAAAAAACTATAAATCATATATACATATATTTTTACAGAGAATTTTGTATAAAAAAAAAAATAAACAAATCTATCAAAGACTTGGTAAACAATTCCCAAATGTAAATTTACTTTATTTTGTACTTTATTTATTTATTTTTTAAGGAAAGGTTTTCTTTTGCTATGATTTTATATTTCTATTTGAGATAATAATTTGTCCTTTATTATTTATTGTGTTACATTTAATTTTATTATGATTAACAAATGTTGCAAAACATGCATTGAGGGGAAAAAGAAAATCAGATTAGTAATTATGTGACTCACCATAATAAATTAATTGTGGTTGAAGAAACCAATAATAATATAAAGAACAAAAAGATCTTGGAACAAATTTATTATACTTTATATAATTTTGAAATGTGTCATTTAATATTAAGAACCTTTTAGTGAAAGTTATTTGCTTTAACAAATACTAATAGTATTTTAAATCTAAAGAATGATCAAGGGTAAAGTTAACATGAGCATTATATATATTTATAAAAGAATTTACTTATGATTTAATTAATTAATAAAAATAAAATGCATGCCTTTGGAAGTCAATAAATTGGTCAAGTTTGAAAAAGTTATATGAATACTTGTAATTGCTTAAAATCTCATCATATTTAAATATGATAAAACCAAAGAAAATGAAAGCATTGAATAATGAAAATTTCTATTAATAATAACAATTTATTTGTCATCGTCAATGCTGTATATAAATGAGATATTGATAAATATGTACCATTATAAATTATATTATAATCATGATTATGTCTAAATATGGAAATTTATTATTAGCCATACCCACTTAAGAAAATATTGATCATTAATTTAATTATTTTATTTGCATTCATGACCCTTATGTATGTTTCTAAATAATAAATATATTCCTGTGTTAGGGATAAAGTTATTTGCCAAATACAATTAACTCTATCCTGTTATATATACCTCCATAAAGAGATTTAAAGTTTATTTTATTTTGGTATGGCTGGCCTAATGATTAAAGATATAGAACTTGCTTTTTCCTATTTTATATATGTATTTAAATCATATAATATATATATATATATGATTATATTTTGGCTCCAGGATTGTTCTACTTCTTTGTAATTCTTCTTGCAAGGTAGTCCAACTTTGAAAGATTTCAGGGTGTTATATAGCATGAGTATATCAGTAAAATTGACGGATTCAATATGATTATTAAGATCTTTTTAAAGTTATTATCCAAACGTGTTAGTCATGAGAGAATTTGGTATAAAAAATTTGCTTCCAAGATATTCCACTTCAAACTTATAAACAATCACACACATAATTTACAATTATAATAATTATAATAATGACAACATATAATTAATATTAAGAAAGGGAAATGTAATTAATTTTGAATTTTAGAAAAGGTAATCATTTAAAAGTTATAAAAGAATTTGGTTCAGTTCATTTTAATATTTGCAGGAAGAGACAAATATTGAATCATTAACTAATGATGCTTTTTGTAAATGTTATGGATAAATAAATTTATTACAGCTTTTGTTTCTTATTAGTGTTCATTTTATACATGGATCAGAGAGAATCATGAACTCCTGACCTCACTGGAAATAATTTGGTTGTGTAATGGTTGTAAACTAAAATAAAGAAAAAAAAAATTCAAAAGTAATTATTTAATTGTTGATTGATTTCATGATATTAAAAGGGAATAAATCTTTCAGGTTCTAGTAGAACCTGGATATCCATTTGGGTTAATAAGAACTGCCTTAACACACAGATAAAACGGCATATTGATGTACATTGGGTGAAAATCAGCGCCATCAAGCGATGGAGTGTATTATATGTAGTACCTAAATTTTATGATTATTCTTTTATTCTCTTTCACTTAAATTATGGAATTTTTCTGATTTTATTTTACTTAAGATATTTCTTAAATTACATTTTATTTCTCTAAATCCAGCTCAAAATTTCTGTTAGTTATTCAAGAATATTTTTTTAACTATTTTTCATTCAGTTCTCTTTTTCTAAATATATTTCACACATTTCTCTCTGTTTTTATTTTTATCTGCAACACAACATATATTCCATAATTATTTGAATTGCTGTATGTGTCTATATATAATAACGATTATTAATCATAAAATATCAAAAGCTAAAAGTTAAATACTCAATAAAAATAAATTACATCTAATTCGGAATCTGCTGATATGAAATTTTATATTTTTAAATTTTGGTGTAATTTACTTAAAATTATTAATCTTCTTTCTTAATAATTTCAGACTAATAAAAAAAATTTGATAAACCATAAATCTTATTTATTATTATATCAGACCAGTACATATATAAACAAAGTAAGATGATAAACTATTTACATTTATTCATAAATAAAACTTTTGTACGTAGTTCATGTTTCCAATAAAATATAATTTGCATTTATATTGACATTAGCTATTATAATAATGAAAATATTTACATATAATAAAAATGACAAATGAATAAATGCTATAATAATAAAAAAAAACATTAACATAAATAATAATAATAAAATTATCAAATGATTTATTGCTTGGAAGACCTTAAAAAGTTATACAACATTGGAAGTGAAAGCAGCTAGCTATTCGTGGACTTTAGTTTTACACTCCTGGCATTCCATCACTGTACCAATCTACTCAAAGAATAAAATTATTTATAAGACATGACTTGTGACATTTCAGCAAAATTTAGACAATCGCAAATTATTTTAAAACTGGGTGCTTACTTTATATAAAATAAAAAGGTTATAGCTACAATAATTTTTTCTAGTCATCGCATTAGTCAATTATAGGTCACAGATTAATTCACTAATAGAATCAACGTACACTCAGTCTAGCCTTAAAAAAGATATTAGGTGTCAATTAATTTTGTTTAATTACAATATTTTTATTATAAATACTGTTGGTATATGTATACTTGCAATATTAAATACGGTATAAAAAGCAATTACGTATGTGTACCAGAAATATTGTACTGTAGTATATTTTTTAAAATTAGAACAATAAAAAATAAACTTTTTCCAAGTTTTTGTTTCTGTTAACTAAACTTTATGACGAAGAAAAAAATATTATTAAACTATGCTGTTCATTTTTTATATAAATACAGATATTTATAAATAAAATAAAATATCTGAATAACTGAATGGAAAAGGAACAAAATTGTGATACCAAAAAGATGAATTTTTAAATTAAAATATATCCTGCGCAGTCCGAACTTTTTAAACAAAATGCAATTGTGATTTCATCAAAAAATCGAAAAAAATATAAATTAATAAAAAGACGAATAAATTAGTACAAATATTTAATTCAGCAATATTAAATATTAATAACTAGGTAAATATGAATATGATCCAAATACTTTATAGTACACTTTCAAATGTCGAATTAATGACTTACAAATTATTTATATATTTCTACCGTAAAGCTTACAAAAATCATGATTTAGACTAGGATGGTCAATTATGACCTTCAGATGAGAAGTTTCTGGATCCAAATATATATATACTTTTTACTTGGTGTGTTGATTTCTCTTTTGGGCTCATGTCTTAGTCTTGTTTTAATAATTCATTATCTTGTTCCTTGGAATTATCTCATTCTCTGAAGAATATTTTCATCTGTTAATTTTGGTGTGCTTGTTAGAAACAATTACTTTTATGAATTTTATATCTATATTTTATTGTTTAATCAAACAGTTCTAATAGTGTTTTTAATTTATATTTTTTCATTATATCTTTTAATTCTAATTATTATATTTTAAACTAACTCAATATATATATTAATTAATGTATAAGTTTATAACATATATAATTTTTAATTTGTTAAATACATGTGTAACAAACACACATGTTTACATTAATGCTTTTAACTTAACATACAGTACTACCTTCTACTATTGCAGAGATCTCCATATTTATACAGTCTCACTTATAATCTTTTGAATATGTATATAGTTGATTAGCACTTATAGCAATGTCAGTTTTTATTTAAGGCATTAAATGCATTTCTAATTGTATTCTCCATTTCTTTAAATTGAGAATGTATACAATTTTAACTGGTACTGATATTCTTTTATTTTAAGTGATGTTTGCATGTACCCAGTTTTGGAAAATGTATTTATCATGACAAAAACATTATTTCCAATGATGTTTGGATATCCATTATCTGATTTGATATTAATTTAATGATTTTGCCTTGTATTTATACCTTAACATAGAATCTCAATCCCTGATCATATATATTTTTTCATTCTGTGAGTGATTTAGCCATGCTTGTGAGGACATCGTGCAATTTACAACTTCTTGCATATGTCATAATTTGGTCTATTTAGTGTCTGCTTCAGATGAAGTTTTCAATAATCTCATTTAATTAGAATAGTATAGTGGGATTTGACATGTTGATCTTTCTCTACTTGATTAAATAAACTTCAAATTCAGCAAATGTAAATCCTGTATCATTATCTAATACTAGAATTTCCTATGATTCATAGTACACCAATTTCTTATATTCTGGGTGGTCTCTCAGCCCAATTTCAGCCAGCATCAATTAGAACCAAAAAAACAAGGCAAAACTCTTCATACAGTAGTGTCATCCTGTGCCAACCAGAGTACTACTATATAGAGAGTTTCCCCTTGTTTAATAACAATTA